>JACXSJ010002666.1:0-39304 GCA_014851325.1 Pentalonia nigronervosa | reverse complement strand
GGTCAAAAATGGATCATGCCATTTAAAAAAAAAAAGTTATTGTGCGCATGCGCAAAATTAGTTATCAAAAAAATAGTCTAATTATTTGAAAATGTGTATAATAATGTTTATTAGTTAGCCGAAAAAGCAGAATTGAAATATATGAAGCCTGCACATAGTTATTGAGTGTTTCCACTTATCGTGATCACACTGTATATTATCGATAATAAAAAATAAAACACTTTCTACTTGATTAAAAATTTATATTTATTTAGTTATAATTATAACAGTACATTTACAATGGCAAATTTAGCTATTTTGTCTTTATTTACTTTCTGATATGGGTCGCGAACATTTTTTTTAAAAAAATAATGGTGGGCGAGTCAAAAAGGTTGAAGACCACTGGTCTATTTCACAGATGTGGTGAACTACATTCAACAATTTGTTCAGTAGAGGCATTCGAAAGTTTACATCATTTTTCACTAATTTTTGGTTGAAGTCGTGGGAATTTTTTATTTGTCGTCTAGTTTTTTATTATAATTATCATGTCTTTTGACATGTTTAACACTAGACGACGACACAAATATACTTAGTTTTATTGAAATTCTTTTGTTACAAGTTCGAGTATACCACAGAAGTATACCCCTAAATAACGGGATGTTTTTAAAACATACGGCACATAATATTATTTCAAACAATAATGCTGTCTGGTGAATAAAATATTAAACAAACACATACGATATTAATTATTGTGCATCATATTATGAAAAATGAAATGGAAAATTTTATATGGTACTCCACTCATTTTTGACAAAAATGTCACTTATTATTACCATACCTGTGTACGAGACGAATGCTTCTCAAACTGGGAGCCGCGAAATATTTATTCTATTTAAACTATTTTCTTTAGGCCTTAGACGTTATGAAAAAGAAAACCATAATTATTTAATAGTTAAATACTAATATAAAGTTGTTTTCAAAAGTATATTAAAAAACATTGATTTACTATACATTTCCATAATTATTTTTCTGTGTGAAATAGTACATGTTATCATAATTTTAGTATTTAATTAAGAAAAAATAATTAATAATTTTGATTAGGGAGGCCTCGATAGTTTTACAATAAATTTAGGGGGCCCCGCGACAAAAAAGTTTGAGAAGCACTGCTGCAAAAGACCGTCGATAATAACATAATTAGGTCGCCGTATCAGATATAGTCGTTGTCGTAATTATTACATATATTATTATTAACATATCGTTCAATTGGCGTACGATAAAAACAATTTAAAATATCTTCAATGCTTATATTCAGGTCGTCGTCGTCGTGTACCCGGACACTGTGATACAACGCTCGCGCATTATTGTATCCTTTTTCGGGTAAAAATAATATACACGCAAACTCAGCCCGCAGAGCAAAAATAATAATATTCCCAGATTTTCTTGTGATATCTAATTAATAAGATTATCTCATAATATTTTTGGGAATCATTTAGCATAACCCAGAAGACACCGATATTAGGAGACAAAATTGTTAAAAATGTATTCCCATTATGCTACGGAAATTATTTTGTTTTATTTTCGTTTATATATTTTTAAAAATCACGGCAATTCGTAATAGTAAAATTAAATTGTAAGTAAAAATTATTTTTTTTGTGTTTTTAACGTATTTATTTAAACTGATATTTCACTATTTTCTTTAAGCGTAATTTATAACATTTTTTTTTTTTAATTTTTAAATTTTTAAATTTAAATGGTTCATGATAGACTGTTGATTTGTTCCATATAGGTTTCTGTTCGTATTTATTTTTGATTTGGTTACGATGGACTATATTATCATATTATATTTCTCAGTTTATGTTTGAAAATTATCGGGCTGAGTTTACAATCTATCTTTTTTGTTACCTGAAACTTCCAGGCCGAGTGTAAAACAAAAAAAAGTAATCGTGGGCACAGTTTACATTTGCCTTATAAACAATAGGTAAAAATCCCGCTGCGTATCTGGGCAAAGCATACAATTTTTTTAACGTTCCAATAGGAGGTAATCGTTAAATATTGCAATATGTTTTTTTTTAAAAGAATATTTACAAATATTTACAATCTATACATAATAACAAGGGCGCCCGCAGGAGGATGCCAAAGTGACCATTGCTTCCCCTAGAAATTTTGAACTGTATGTACTTACTAATACTAAACATATGGCATACCATTTTTTATTTATTGATAATCATCAACGGGCAAAAGTATTTTTATCGAAACATTATATATTACAGAATAATATACAATTATTGACATGTCGTGGAAACTAATAAACATAGTGGCAATAATACGAATAAAACTAACAGAAAGACAAAAAAAAATTTATTGTATAAAAATTAAAACAAAATAATTCAGCTTTATGTTTGAAAAATAACAAAGTTTTAGCTTTGAATACTGGGCGAAATTAAACAAAATAAATCCAATACGGTAGAGATTTTATTTGTTTAAAAGAGCTCTTGAAAAAAATGAATTATGCCACAATTTGTTTTAAATGTAGGTATATAGAAAAAATAAGAATTACGAGTATTCTACCAAAAGATTCTAAATCCTATTAAATTTTTTTATATTGTTATAAGCCAAAACATTTAAATTTACATTCACATTTAAAACATCCAATTAAGAATTATCGTTTAAATGATAATTGATAACGTGGTCGGTTCTTTGAACAATAAGCATTTATTTTATCTAGAAAAATATAAACATAATAAAACAACATTTTCAAAAAAAAAATATCTTTAAATACTAAATCTATTTATAGATTTTTATCTTTAAACACTGTTTAAAATATTGAATTTAAATAATTTGTCAGCTGGATACATCATACATAGCAATACTATACTTACAGGAATGATAAATTACCTATTATTATGTATCACAATAGGATTAAATGTTGGTTGTTTTAGTTTAGTTGGGCCGGTTTTTGAGACTTCGAGAGAGGCTGAAATGCATCAAAGACATACTATTAAAATAATAGAGTTCGTGATAATATACATTATATTATTTAATATAGACATATGGCAATGGCACTTTCTGCAGGACACGAACGCATTCTACCCACGTTTTTTTTTTGTTTACTAACCATAGCAATAATATTATGATAATAAAAGTTAAAACTAAGTATTACACGTATATCATAAATGTAGTAAATACCTATGAAATCAGAATAATTTAATATATGTTGATTGAAATGTTTTCGTTCGCCAGTCACATCCGCGGCAAGATACAGAAAGAATATGCTCAAAGCCGAGAAAACGAATACACCGATATTCAGCCAGTATTCGTCTAAAAAATAAAAACATAAAATGTAAACACCCTTCAAAAATAATTGAAATACTGGAAATCCAAAATCAAGTATAAAAAGTTTTAACGATACTTCCACAAAGATACCTTTGTATGTGAACTTTTTAATACGGCGCGAGTGTAAGTGGTTAAAACTTAAAACTATAACATCGTAACAAATACACATCGTAATAGTATTTATCCATATGTGTAGATACCGTTTGTTGCAACGTTTAATGAAATCGATGGGTAAGTATAATAGTATTACCGAAACGAGGGAATAAATACAAAATCACGTATATGATGTCCACGAACAAATTGTTCAACACCGTCATGTAGCCCGCCACGAAACTCTCTGGCAACGAGGACATAAATTCGACGCCCATTTCGTAAAGGAGTGACTGGCTACAAAAGCTGTACGGGAACGCCATCAGGACGGTGCAAAACAATCTAGCTGAAAACAAGAGAAATTATGTCGTTGATTATAATATATTAATAGTCATTGTCGCGGGAATGTCAATATATCGTTGTGAGAGTGGGGCTCTTGCTCTTGGATGCGTACTGGTCGTGAGCTTGGCATTGAAGTTCATCATGAGCATTAACCACAAGAAGAAGATCAGCGACACGGAACGACTGACCACGATTAATACCTTGGTATAGCGAGGGACACGGTCCGCGAAACTACAGATCGACAAGCTCAGGCCAAAGGTGTGGATGATCATGAAAAAACAGCATTGTGTGGTGATTTCCTTAGAAAATAAACACACACACACACACACAAATTATTGTACGCAGACCTTAAACAATTAAAAAATCGCCGTTGTCAACGGAATTTACGGGTGACACGTGGATTTTGGAAAAAGTCGACGGTATTAGCGCTGACCACGGAACCGACATAGAGTTGGACAGCGTGAGAGCGAACACTAGATACCACATTTCGAGATTCCTAGTGAAAAAACGTAGAAAAAAAATTAAGGTCATCGATTTTATTACGGGAGAACACGCGTACGTGAGGAGAGTTTTAAGTGAGCGAAACAGTTTGCAAGCACTCTGGTTCGACTCCATCGACCGTAGTATGGTCTCGCTGCAGCTCATCATCGTAGCAGTGTGTCTCGGGAATAACAGATAAACCATAAACGTGACGAATGCGTTTAGGCCCAGACCTGTAAGTGTATTATTATTATGCGCATGATATGATATATGAACGACACGGCGTCGCATAATTTATATAATAATATTATTATGTTTGATAGAGATGCGCAAAGCGTTAAAGTCTCCGTACATGTGTACATCATGTGCATTATCTGAATCCTTATGACGAACCGGCTCGATGGTCCGTCGGACGTCGCGGACACCATCATGGGGCCAATAATATACGTAGCCGCCGATCCCAGCATACTCATGGCCGAGCACAAACCTTTAAACGCGAATCCGTACTTAACTTTAACTAGCTGCTAGACGATTATAATAAATTATATTTACGAGTCACACTGACCGATAGCCACGTTCCTTTCGTTTTTCGGGAACCATTGCGCTGACATGGTCACTATCAGAGGCGTCGTCACCACGCTTCCCACGGACAGACACACGGCCGACAAGTGCAAACACCTACATATACAACACATATCCACGTAAGTACATATTGTGATTAACTATTCATTAATCATCTGTTGCATCATAAGGAGGGACGTTCCACGGCGGTTGAACCGATTAACGCGGTGTCACGATTTAACAATGTAGGTAGTACTTATACGGTACGCGTTTAAATATTTTGGAGAACATATACACTTACAGTGTACAAGAGTACATGATTGGCATACATCGAACAGCCGTGCCCAACGTGAAAAAACAGCATGAACATGACAGGATCACTTTTAATCCTGCAGTGGTATTATATAATAATATTATACTTACATTATATAATAATTTTGTTGATATACAGGATAACTCACCTCTTTTTTCAGTAATGCAATTATTTTATATCTGATTTTTAGAATTTTTAAATTTTAACGTAATAAAAACAAATTACGAATGATTAGTTTTAGAGTTAATTAACTTTCTATACTAATGATAATAAGTCTAAAAATTGTGGGGAGGTGGAGCTACAGTGATTTCGAAAATTGTTGTAATTAATATTAATTTGTCAACATTTATTATTTGTAAAAATTGTCTAAGTATAATGAATACTAGATCCAATATTACATACATTTTATATTTTCGTAAAACCATTTTTTAGGACTGTATTATTATCTTTAATATAAATATTTTAATCACTAAGAAACTACTCGTTTGAATTTTGAATTAAATACATAAAAATATTCAAAAAATGTGCCTACTAAATAATATACAGTAAAAAAATCGATTCTCATATGTAAAACAGTAGTTTGTTTCGCTACAGGTAAAAAGTAAAACAAATCTCATGAATTTTAAAATAATGCATATATGTATATTTGAAAATTCCAAAAATCAAATTTTGAATAGCTGCATTTTCGAAGAAAAAAAAAGAGTGAGCACGCTTGAGTTGAATTACCCTGACACCTTATATAAACTGGTAGGTCAAGTCCCAGGCTGACAAGGTAATATTATGGGAAATTTTTTCATGTTGTACCGTATTTATCGACCATTAGGCACACTGGTAACACTAGCACCGCAGTCATCACATTGCCCCATATGGGCAGTAAGGACAGTGATCGACTAGTCCAGTCTGGAAAAGCTAACAGTGCCGGTTCATATATGGCACTCCAGATGGACTGAGAAAAAGTCTAAAAATAACGGTAAGTAAACCATCATAATTTAGAATGTGATTTAATGTTATATTATCTATTTAATATTATGTACATTAGACTTATGGTGCGTTTTTTTTCACCAATTGAATTTGACAAATATGAGAGCGTAATATATTATAATATACCTAATAATAATATATCGATCACAGAAACCTATGACGTGCTTTATGGATTCGTTAAAAACGTATTATCTATAAAGTACCTTTGTATTATTTACAATTATAAAACCAATTCTTAAAATTTTAAAATATTTTTCTTTACATCATTTTAAGTCATTATAAAACAACATTAAAAAAAAAATAAAAATGTAATTTTACTTTTTTATCATTTTATTTTTTAATTTTTTTTACTTATTTTAAAGACAGATGCATACGTTTTTAGTTCCACATTCAGGAGTAGGGATATTTTTCTAAGAATTACATTAAATAAAAATCAAATTTTAAAAAAATAATTTGTTTGTTTTTTTGTATTTAAAGGGGTGACTTCACAGTAAAATTGTATAAAAAAGAAAAAAATTAATTTTTTTCTTCAAAAATGATATTTTAACGTAAATTTAAATTATGTAAAAAAAAATCTTTTCAAAACCGTTAATAATTTTGTGATGATAAGTTAACTACTAATATTTTAATCCCGCCGTATAATGAGTAGGTAGAGTGTAATATATTGCAAATTATATAATATATCAACTTTTCAGCTAATGGTTTTATGAGGTATTTTTACATTTTCATTAGAATGTTAAATTATGTCAAAGTGGTCAAATTCACAATTAATATTAAAATTACAAAATTTAGTATACAGAATTATTCAAAATGTATGTTACGAGTATTTTATCACATAAATATTCAAAATACAGAAAAATGTATAATATAAAAGTTTTTTTTAATTAGAAACATCTAAAATGATTTGTACATTTTATAATTTTTTACATATATAAGGGGATGGTCTTAGAACCTCAAATAGGAATCTACACTTTTTTTGCAAAAATAATATAAAGACATTTTATTAATATATGTTAGTGCCTGAACAATATTAATTAATGCAAAATTTTATGCTTGAGAGATATTTAAAGTTTTTATAAATTTACTAAAGTTGACTACCAAAAACCTCTCTTAAATATTGTAAAAAATTATAAAATGTACATATAATTTTAGATGTTTCTAAATCAAAAAAATTTTACGTATCACACATCTTTCTATGTTTTGAACCAGTGACCGTTACATAAATTTCAACTCACTCTGTATATACATCGTTACTTGTCTTATAGTGTTTAATATTATGGCCGTGTGATTTGCACTTTGCGTGGCAACTGATATTTATATTTGGTTCATAAAACTATTACAAAGAATATCTAACTCCCACATACCCTAACGCACGTGTAAGCTTTTTTTGCATTGCATTACCTATAGATGAATTTCTTAATACAATAACAAAGATGTAGTTCACAATTTTACCCTGGATAATGAACGAGAATGATTGTATCCATATTTATTTTTTTGTACTTGCTTGAATCGCATTAAGGATAAAAAAAAATTCTAAGACCTAGAGCGCTAAATCTTTACATTTGACTTTGTACTTGAATTAAAAACGTGGTGGACATAATGCTGATGACGACAAATCTCATCCTTGTCGGGCCGATCGGCGTCCTGTCGAAACAGATCAATCCCGACGACTCTTCGTCTGTTCTGTACTGCTCTGGGACTTTGGTTTTCTTAAAAAAAGTAAAACGACGCATTATTGACATATAATGTTTATGATTTCGATTTGTGGCGAAACACACTTTCAGATACGGTGGGTGATGGGTAGATAGGCCGAAATATGTGTTTACAACAATATGACGAGTATAATAATATAAGAAGTCAGATTTTGTTTTCCGTTACAACTTGTATAATATTCCGATTTTGACTAAAATATGGCTGGTCAGAATAAATCTTGGCACAGTCGTGGTGATAGCGTCAAAACAGTGGTTCTCAACATTTTATTCCTGGTCTATTTTTGATTTATCATTTGTTATTAATACCACGTGACCGTGCACAACACCAGATAGCGGCATGATGGAACTGCATGATGCTGGCAGATCAAGTCGGGGTAGTGTGAGGGTAATAACAGTTTGGGAACATTTGCTAAAAAACAGACGGTGCCAAGATATATTATTATCTGACGACGATTTAATATTTATATAACACGACATGGGCGCGCCGGTTTTAATAATTGTTTGATACTCCTTATAATTTTTAGATATAACCTTATCTGACTTTTAAATAATACACCGTATAACGGACTTGACATTATGTCTTATGACTTATTATATATAACGACTTCAATTTTTTTTTTAAAACATTTATGGTTTTTGAATTATTGAATGTCTGATGTTAAACAATTCGCCCTATTATTAAAATTTAATAATAATAATAATAACATATATATTTATTCAAATAAATAGATACCTACCTAAGTAAATAAAACGGGCCCAGGCACAGTGGTACATAGTGATTAGATTACACTATGACGAATACACAATATACACTTTATTATATAACAATATTATAAACAGAACAACAGTAAACTAAAAAAATCATAAAATTCAATGATAGTTACAACTTAATAAACATTATGGTTAAAAGTATACACCAAGAATTTTAAATAAATGAGAAAAGAAAAGTCGATGTTGTGGCATATTTTGTTGCAAAGGGCCAATTCAACGGTTTTATTCGTAACATCGAGTTGGTTAAGATATTCATTATGGACACATACAGTGATAAAAAATGAATATTCAAATGTATTTAGATTTTGTCGACTAAATGTCTCCACGTCTCCGGTATGGTCTAGTGGCTAGGATACCTGGCTTTCACCCAGGAGGCTCGGGTTCGATTCCCGGTACCGGAATATATTTTTAAATTTTTGCATATTTAAATACTTTTACTCGATTTAATTCGTAAACAATATTATGCTTAATGCATGAGGTAATAATTGTTCATAGTCGTTTCTACTGCAGTTGAAAAAAAAGTGAATCTGTGAATCAACAACCTTATACAACATGTGGGTGTATTTTAAATAACGTTCGAAATCCTTAATTTATTAACATAACACCTAACCTAACCCGACTTGGTTTTTACATAATGTACGAATTACAATGTCACAATCTGTAATAACTTTAAATTATGTTTAAAAATAGTTTTAAAAACGTTTGAAATTTCGAAAAATGTTGTCTTGTGTTAATCTGTATGATACCGTGTAGATGGTACCCCTTGACATTTTACTCGTTGCTTCAAGTTGGTCAAGACTATTTTATGAACGGATATCGATAAAAAAAAATGGATTTTCAAATGTATTTGGCTTTTGTCGACTAAGTATCTCCACGTTTCCGATATAGTCTAGTGGCTAGGATACCTGGCTTTCACCCAGGAGGCTCTCGGGTTCGATTCCCGATACCGGAATATATTTTTGTAGATATTTCACCGTTGTACTGACAAATTATGAAAAAATTATCTTAAAAAATGTTTATATTTTTTTTCCTCATTATTTTAAAAAGTAATCATAATATTTAATTGTTATTTCCTAAAGTACCAACTAAATCCAATTCGCTACCAGAAACCTCCACCAAAGTTGATGATCAGAGCGTTTTTTCAACTAGTAAAAGTGTTACCAGACACAAAAAAACACACATCATTGTAAAATCAATACATCCATCTGTATATGCTCAGAATCTAAAACGTTTGTAGTTTCAAAATATAGTGTCCCACGTTAAAAAATTCACCTAGTGCAGTATTGTGTAGTGGTGTACTGCTTGACATTTTATTCATAATATTGCGAGTCGGTCAAGACATTTTTTCGTAGACGCACATCAATAAAAAACGAATACTCAAATGTATTTGGCTTTTGTCGACTAAAAAATTTCACGTCTCCGGTATGGTCTAGTGGCTAGGATACCTGGCTTTCACCCAGGAGGCTCGGGTTCGATTCCCGGTACCGGAATATATTTTTGTAAATTTTTACTACATTGTACTCACAAACTACAATTTAGGATGAGATAGTTATAATCAACGGTCGTTCCTATTACATAAAAAAAAAATTTAGATGAGAGTGTATTTTAATAATTGGCTGACACTTTTTAATTTTTAAACATAACTAACACTGACTATTTTTTTGATATAACGCCCTATAATAATAATATATTTAAATATATTATCTTATAATTCCAGTTACGACATAACCTTTATATGTCTTGGAACAGTGGTCTTCAACCGGTGAACACGTAAGCTTTAAAAATAGATCGTAACAGGTCTTATTTTTCATAAAAAATGTTTTTTATCACATAGGTATATACGAGTATATTACCGCTAATAAAAATAAAATACTTTCTAGATAAATCCAAATTTGTATTTATTTAGTTATTTATTATTATTAATTAAATATTAATTGAATTTAGTTATAAATAATTAAGCAATAATTGAGCCAAATAAATTTAAAATGTATTTTTGGATCATATATATATTATATTTATGAATACACGAAGTCAGGATACATTAAAATATATGTAATTACCTCTAATCTATTGCGATGCATAAATTTTATCAGAATAAAACTATAATAGATATCAACTGGTTAAGAAAACATTTAGTATTAAGTCATAAGTTTTGTAGACTAAAGCAAGATGCAGCAAAATAAAAATTAGGTTAAGGTATAATAATAATAATATATATATATATATATATTGTAAGAAATGGTAATGGACAAAAGTTGGTTCTTTGGCAGTGATCGCCTGGTGCGGTCACTATATAGTGGCGCCCAACCCTATGGACTATAGATGTAGCAGTTGCTACACATCGAAAATATGAAAAATATTTAATTGCAGTAAAATGTTAGGAAACATACTTTTATGATTATTTCAGTCACTTCGCCTTTTTTTTTAAATAGGTAGCTTTAACAATTTCCAGCCCTGTTGATACCTACACCTCATCAATTAATAAAACATTAAATTTAGAGTTTTGTATGAGGTAAGTGGGTGAAATGATGTTCTGCCACTGGCGGTCACTGTAGAACAAAACTGTAGTAATAAAGTAATATATTTTAATTGTGTGTGTGCAATTATTAGTGCACCTACGTTGGAAACGATGATTGGTATATATTATACAACAATATTAATTTAATTATTTTATGTTAGTTTATTAATACGAATATAATATTATTAATATATAAATTTATCTAGTGAAACGTATAATATTTGAAAAGTGTGTATACATCGGTATTTTCGGCTTAACTATTAGAATAAAATAATCTTTTAATCACCTTCTTTTTTTTTTGATCATTGAACATCGATTCCGCTCCCGAAAAAAATGACTGCATTTTAACACCATCGGCACATAACAACATCGTGATATCAAATGGACATTTGAATAATATATTTAAAACGCGTACAAAGAACTACTAAGCCACTAGATGAAGTCGCAAAGTGCGACAGTTACATAAAGATGCAGTCGATTGAACGGACAGAGACAAAATATCGTAAAATATCGTACTGCGATTACCGATGTTTACGTTTGTTTGTATTCCGTGTACATATGACAACGATACGTTGTGTACCTGATTATGGCCACTTGTTGCACTGACAGTACTTAATCTTCTATGTAATAAAAAAATGTCGTGATATTATATTTTATATAGTTAATTGGATTTTTTCGGTTCAAACAGAATTAAAAATATTTAAAATAAACTAATTACAATAGTTATCATTAGGGCTGGGACTTAAATGCCATAAAAATGGTTTTATGCCCTAAAAATTCAAAATGCACTAAACAAATGTACTAATATATTTTTTTATTCTTAATAATTTTGGTGTAAATGATAAATTATTAAATAATTTTTAAAGGACTGTAAAAGAGTTTTACAGGCGTAACTGATCATTTTGGACTTTTTTAATCTGAAAAAAACAATTATTTCCAAATAGTTTAAAATTATTTTTAATAATTTAATACGAGAACCTATTTTATAGTTTGTTAAATTTATATAAAAACCAAGTAAAAATCATAAAATATAATTTCAAATTTAAATTTTAGATTCAAAAATTCCAAAAGTGCCCAAAAAATCCTAAATGCCCTAAAAACTTTTGGGGCATTTTTGTGATGGAACTTTTCAGAATGATGAGGATAACATGATACACATAAATTCTGCATTTGCGATTTCGGTTCTTGATCAAAACAATTTAATCAATAGAGTTTATCCTGAAATTTCTCATCTTCCTAATAAATCTAATAAATGACTCCGTGAACGTGCAATTTTTGCCCCTAAAAACGACACCGTCAACATCATAAACGAAAAAATTCTTTTCATGTTCAAAGCTGATAAAAAAAAACTATATTTCCATAGATACACTTACTAATCAAGATAAAGCTATAGATATCCCAACTGAATTTTTTAACTTATTAAATCCATCAGGTCTTCCCCCACACAAACTTGATTTAAAAATTGGTGCGCCTATTATTCTCATGCGAAATTTAAATGCTCCCAAATTGTGCAATGGAATGAGATTAAAAATATTATCTTTGAAAAAAAAACCTTATTGAAGCTGAAATTCTTACGACTCAGCGAGTGGTCAAACTGTATATATCCCAAGAATACCAATGATAACAAACCAGTATCCCTTTGAATTTAAACGTGTCCTATTTCCTATTAAACTTTGTTTTGCTATGTCAATTAATAAGGCACAAGGACAGACAATGAAAGTCGCAGAAATTGACATCAGCGATCCCTGCTTCACTCATGGACAATTTTATGTTGCCGCTCCCGTGTAAGTTCAGAAAAAAAACTTATATATACTCGTATATACCCCAGTGAAAAAACTAATAATATTGTTTATAAAGAAATATTGGTTAATCGGTAGTTATGTAGCATTTTTGAAAAATAATAAAAATTATTTTTCAAAAAATGTAATTTTTTTTTTTTAAGTTTAGTATAAAACGCGAGGTATGGGCTTTATTAGTTGTCAGCCAATTTCATTTTAGCTATTATGTTGTATTCATCGCTTTCTTTCGTCTTATTTTTTATTTTAATACGTATGCGTTAGCTAAATTTTTATATACATCAGATAGAAAGAGTTATACCTATAATGCGTTATTAGCATTATATTAGCATTATTAAAATAAAAAATTCGATGAAAGAGAGCGGATATCACTTACAGTATAAATCATTATTTTTTCCTCGGGCAACGCCGGGTAATGAACCTACCTAATTCTAAATTCACTCACTTACGCACCATATAGGGTCCGCAATCCACCGCAGGTGGATGATTACTGCTTAAATATTGTCCGCGATCCAATGCAGTGGATTACCTACCTAGGTGGTTTAGATGCATGTAAATCATTTAAGTCATTTAACTTAATATTTGGCTAAGGCAACGCTAGGCGAGACAGCTACTATATATATATAACACAAAATACATTTATTTAAATATCAAAATCAAAATTAAGTCTGTTTGAATTTCGAAGCATTCTATGTAAAAGATATGGTTATGTCTAAAAAATTTGTTGCATATTCAGCATTTATGTACGCCACACGGCACACGTAGTATATAAAAATAATATTATGATCGGTGGGGACTGTCCATCGGTCATTACTAAGTAGACAATTTTTATGTTCATCATTACGGTTTACACAGTTAATAATAAAGGACTACAAAATACGTTTGTGTTATTATTTATATTAATAATTCACAACAGATGTATTGTGGGTTGATACATGGAAGAAGGAGTGATTTCTGGAGAAAAAGAAAGGGAAACGAAAACTTACGTTGGAGAGGCACTAACCAGCCATGAGTGTTTTGGCAGCTTTTTGCACCGGATTGGGAAAGAATAATCTTCCGTTGCTATTATTCTGCTGTTGATGAGGACACCGCCGAACACACCGTCTTTGTATGGCTAACGGTAGGTCGTTGATCAGGTCCTTAGTGGCTTCAATCCAAATACCGTTATCTCCAAGATGATCAACAGCAAGGAGTGCTGGGACGCTGTGGCAGCCTTCACAACGGAATTGCTGTCAACAAAAAAAAAGTGGACGAGCGCCGAGGAATAGCGAGGTGCAAGCGGTGCAGTGACAAAAAATGGCAAAAATGTTTTAGTTAAGTAGTTTGTATTATGGGTGAAAGCCATCTTTAAGGGGATAGAGTCCCTCACTATTGTATCTAATCTAATTTAATTATGGCTGTAAGAACTACGAACGGGACACTTGCCCGCCGCAGCTTATTATTGTGTTTTGTTGTTTTTCAATAAACGATCGGTTCATGTCGTCTCGAGAGTAATACTTTCTAACGGCGAATTCTTCCTCCCCCCCTCAAAAAAAAAACACTTTGGAGCCTTTTAATTAAAAAAAAAAGACACGTTAAGTTAGGTCACGTAATGTGTAGTGTGTACTTATTAGTAACTTGAAAATATGGGCAGTGTATAAGAAAGAAACCTATTTTGGATACGTTCGATTGTTCAAGCACAAGGACAAAAATTCGTCGCTTTCAAATCGTATTAAACGTTTTATAGTAACACAAAATTTATTCTTTGTTTTTAAAGTTGTTTTTTAGTAACATTATTATCGTATTAATAACAATTACGTAGTCAGCCGTAACCCAATACTGATTAGGTGTTTTACTATTTAAAAATATATATTTTTATTTGTAGCCTAATAGGCAATACCAATATTAATTTACTTAAAAATTATTGTAGATACATATACGAAGCAGGTAAATAAAATGTTACTCGATATTATCATTTATGCACTATATGTAATTCGTAAACAACTTTAACTTTAAACAATACAACATGAAAATACAATTTGAAACGCACGTGTCAATATTTTGATTTAAAATATGAATGAAATCTAATATTTTACGTGACAATTAAAAATAACAATAGCTTAATTAAGTTTGGTTAATTTTTTTTCAACTGTCATTTTTAATTATTTTACTACGAAATTCTAATTTTAGTTAAAACGCCTGTTGCCTCTAACATACCTCTATTAAAAGCATCTGGGTATATTAGGAGGGGGGGGGAGATTTTAGGGATAGATCCCCCTTGGAGTATATTGTTTTTAGTTAAAATTATAAAAAAAATTGAGTGAAATATAGAATTTTTTTTTATAAGCCTTTTAAGTTAAAATTTCTACAAAATACGTCAAAATCATGAAAATTTGCAATTTTTTTTTTTATTTAGAAATCCGTTAAAAATGTTTTCTTCAGACCTCAGATTTGAAAATTCCATTTAAGTTTTTCTATCTTTTATAAAAACTTTTCAGCAAACTTTTTAGTTTACCGAAAATTCAAATTAATTTATTATAAGAGTTTGTTATTAGGCATTGGGTATTCCGTAAACTACCGATTTCTCAGGAAACGATTTTCTTATTTTATTGTAATCCTAAAACGAATAACAGTATATACTTGACATTTTCACCGAATGCTGAAATTATTATTTTCTATAAATATTTTGGCTCTTATTAAACTAATTGTAGGCATAAGAAATTTTCGATTTTTCAATTTTTTTTTTCTATAATTATCGATTTAACAATTGTTGTTAATTCAAAAAGCTATAAAATGTAATACAAAATTCCATATGAAATGATTTATTAATAGTTGAAAATTATTAAAGATACATATGCACGCTTTTTCTAATAAGTAATTATAAAGTTCAAATTTTGGCTAAAATTTATCAACATTTTGAAAATTTGCTAATTATTTTGCAGTTGAAAATGTATAAAATGTTCAATTTTTGTAGCTAAGGTTTGAAATTTTAAAATATGATTTCTCATAAGTAGTTAAATGTGTAACCAAACAATAAAAAATATATTAAAATGGTTGTTTTTATAGACATTTTAAGTTCAAATTTGTACGATAATGAGATATTTAAATGAAGAAATATAAATCGAATATAATACTCTTTTTGGAAGGAGAGATTAGCTTTTATTTTAAGGAAAACTGTCCGTCAGTCAGTCAGTAACCGAGACTAGTATAATATTCTTGAAAACGTAGTCTTTTGAGGGATTATTGCCATCAGGCTCCTAAGCGATGTCGATACTCGAGATAAAACTCTATATTGGTTTTATAATGATGTATTTGTTTTTTAGTTTATCGTGTAATCACATTTTCTGAGTAGAAAGTGTTCCAAAAGTTTCATGCACTCGTGTTGCTTTTGTTGGAGAAATGTAACACAGATGGTAAAATAAATACGTCATCATATTTTCTGTAATATAGTTTTGAAGTTTGAAATATTATGACTGCGTATTATAAATTCCACGGAATGACCACGGGATGTCGTCAATTTATTTTTATTTTCACATTGGAAATCATTAACGAAATTTATTTGACTACAGTTCAAAAGTTAATTATTTTCATATTATTATCATTATTTATATTTTTTATAGGCGTATCTTCAAGAGAAGACTTCTCCTAGTTTTTTTTTTTTTTTGTAATTGCAGCCGCAACAACATAGATTATTGGCTAATGACATTTTAAAGTACCTATGTTGTTACCTAATATAGTGAAGATGGTTAATAATATAGTGTTTTACATTTTGCATATAAAGAAGGTAAGAGGGAACAGTTATTTTATAGTAAAATTTCATAACATGTGAAGGTAATTAAATTAATTTGCATAATTTAGTTTTAGGAAGCTGAATATTTTTTGGATGTTGTCTGAATCGGTTTCTAGTGCTTCATGGAAACAGTTAGCTATTTTGAGATCGGTTTTGATGTCACCGTGATCCTGGCAAAAGCAAATTATGTTTTACCGAGGATATTTTACCACATAAGGGGCATAATTCGAGATCCGTTCTGGTCATTAAATGTTTATGGGTCAACCATGTATAGCCTATTCGGATTCTATTAAATATTATTTCTTGGTGTCTGAATAGTAAGATGGTTTGCTTTGGGATATGCTAGATTTAATTTCGCTTAACTTAGTATGAAGTGTTGCCATTGATTTAGTAGATATATAATTATTGCTGAAATGTTTTGAGTACTGAAGTGCAGGTCAGTGAAGATGGTATGAGTTTGGTGAAATGATGACTTGTTTAGTATAAGTATCTACTAACACATTTCTCAGAATACCAATGTGCCTCGATATCCAAATCATGGTGATGGTCTGTGCATTAGTTTTTAAGGAAGATATCTAGTTCTGAGTTTTTTTTTAAATATGCTGTTGGGTTGGTAGTAGTTTATAAAGCTGATTAGTGTGCTTAGAAAATCACTATGTATAATGAAATTGTTTATTTTCTTTTTATAATATCAAAGACATGGGAGTACAAGAGCTTTGGTCGTGTAAATTGAGCCAATAAAAAATGAACTGTTTCCTGTTAATTATATATATTATAACCTATAATTTATGTTACCTATCACAACTAATTCTTAGAATAAATATTTACAGATTGCATTTTTTTCATAAAAAAAAAAAAAATACTTTTTATAATTGTTCATGATTAAATAATTTCGTTTTTAATTTATTGGCAATTTTTCATAATATAATATAATGAACATCAAAATAATAATTATTAATTTACAAAAGTCTAAACACTGCCTTTTTAAATAAGCAATACCAGAAAAAAAGAAAAATATTATATGTCTTGTCTGTACTCTGTAATAAAATGTTTAATGTTTGGAAATTATTTTATTATTTAAACGCATTTTAGATTTTGAGTGGAGCGATGAATGTATTGATTTTACAACATTGTGTTTTTTTTTTTTTTTGTGTGTGTCATCACACTTTAAGGCAGTAAAAGTGCTTCGATTTTCTTCATCAGCATCTTTTCTGATAAGAAAGTGAATTTAATTGGTACTTTGGGAGGTCAAAAGTACAAAATTCTCAATAGTTTTTAAATGCACCAGGAAAAACAAAAAAAAAAAAATAAGGAGAAACAGGAATTTTTTCGCAAAATGTATTTTTATTTTTTATATAACAAAAGAAATAATGACCGTAAATACATGAAATTTTCACTGAATGATTATATAAGCATTTTCTATACATCATTAATTTTTAAAATATTTTAACTTTTTTGAGCTATTTATAAGCATAATAAATTTTTGGATTTTTTATTATTTTTTGTTTTTTATAATTGCCTGTAAAAAATTTTCCAGTCTGTCAAAAATGTAATACAATGTTATTCATAATTTTTTGTAAGTGAAAAGTAAAAAAATAGTTGAGCTTAAGTCTCTAATAGTCTTTTATAAGCATCTAAAGTTGAAATTTCAAGAAAATACATAAGAATCACGAAATTTTGCAGTTTTCTTTGATTAGGAAATTCATAAATAACATTCTATTTACATCCAAGATTTAAAAATTCAACACAAAGATCTCTATGGGTTTTCCTATCTTTCTAAAAAAAAAATTAGCGGAAAGTCAAAGTAATTTTTTGTGATCGTTTTAAATTAAACATAGGATATTTACCAGTTTTCTCCGGGAACGATTTTCTTATTTTGATGTAATTCTTCAAAAAGGAATAACCGTAAACATTTGGAAATTCTAGTGCTTACATTATCATTTTGTATACAAAAAAAAAAAAAAAATTAAAAAATATTTTAAGAATTTTTAAACTAAATGTAGGTCTAAAAAATTTTGTTTTTTAAAATGTTTTTCTTTAAATATCGATAAAAAAAATTTCATTGGGTCAAATTTTTTGAAAATTTAAAACAAGATTCCTCATAAATTGTTGAAATAGTAAATCAAAAATAATAAAAATATATACGCACAATTTTTTTTTTTATAATCATTTAAACTTCAAATTTTGACCAAAATTCATCAATGAATATTTGCAATTTGTTTTGTAGTTAAAAATTTATAAAATGTTCAGTTTTTATAACTGAGGATTGAAAATTTCAAAATAAAGTTTTTCGTAAGTCGTTTTTAATGTAATCAAAAAATCAAAAAATATATTTAAAAAATAATATTTATAGACATTTTAAGTTCATATTTAAACAAAATTAGATATTTAAATAAAAAATAACGATGTTATTTATTTTGTTGTAATTTAAAAATATTTTTCGTGGGTGCTTGAAACTTTTAAAGTATATTATTATATTTTATACACTTAATTAAATTTTTAAATGCAATGTTTTCTGCAAAATTAATTCACCCTATACTGTATTATTAATAGTAATGTGAATTATTTTAATAGCAATATCATAGAATATATTTTGTTGTGTAGGTTGACCATCTTCGTTCAGAATTGTTTTTCATTTACAATGATTTATATTATTGAATTCAAATTTAACACACCCATGAAAGTGATCCACTCGACACATACTGTACAGCAGAGCTATACCCACTTGCCGACCTTTTTAGTACTTAATTTAACATGCTTAACTCTTGTCTATATCATTGTGAGACTGTGTACTCTAAGGACTAATAAAAATATTTTTTTTGTAACTAGTGACTAAAACAAAGTAAAGAAAAAAAAACCCAGTTATGTAAATTAACTATAAAATAAATATATAATATAGTTATTTAGATTTAAATTATTATTATACATTTTGATTTTTACAATATTGATAGAAACAATATCATAGTACATTAATTTTAAACATCATAGTTATCTTCAATACAACGATTAATACAATTAAAAAAAAAAACTACCTTTTTATCTAAGTACTACTTTTTGGTTTCAGATCCTCAAAGCATGGTTTTAAGAATATTTGTGGCTTTTTAGCTGGATTATTGTATTCGTGACCCTGAAAATTAAATAAATAACAAACATAGTTTATCATTAAAAATAAATTGAGTCAGACACAAGTTGTTTTTTTTTTGTTATCATTGTTTTGTATGGCAAAATTAATTTAATTTCCATTAATGAGTTTTCTAACTCCACTATGAATTCAAATATTAAATTAATTATTAAAATATAAAATAACTTTTTTAACTTAAAATGTAAAATTTATAATTAAATATACTTTTAAATTATAAAACTCAATTTAAATAGACATTGATACAAAGACTAATAAACAAAAACCATAGAAATTTATTATTATATATTATCTTTAAACCAGCAGTTCTCAATTTTTTTTTTCGAGTACCTCTTATGTATAATATTAAACTGTTGCGTACCACTTTTGGCGAAAAATATAATTTACAATATATTTCTTTCAAATAATAAGGTAGTAAAATATAAGAGTATAATTATTTTTTATTTATTAATAAAAAAAAGGATTAGTTTTTTAAATTAAATATGTATTAATAAACAAATTGTATAAATAACAAATAAATGATACATTTTCAACGAGAAAGTTGGATTTGTAAGTTTGATATCAGTGATGAAATATCTTGATCTACTTAATTTAAGGCTCAAACTTGGATCGACATTCAATTTATTTCAAAACTTATTTTTTATAACGAGCATTGAATAGAAACCAATTTCTCAAGGACAAGTAGTTGTAAATGGTAATAAAAATAACAATGCTTTTGGATATTTGTTTTTAATTTTTCTCCAAAACACATCAAAATCTAATTCAGTGAATTCTATTTTCAAACTTTTATTGCACAATAATTCTATCAAAGATTCTTTTTTTTTTTTGTTAAGATTGCACGGGAATTGTACATTGTACATTGTAATGATTAATACTATTATAAGTAATAATATATTCAACTTATTTATACTTATCTATTACCTGTTTTAAACACAATTAAAAATATTTATTTATTTACTCTCTGTTCTATCACTCAGTAGTATTTGGCATATCATAGTTTGAGAACCACTGGTTTAAACTGTTAATTAAATTAAGAATCAATCAAATAATTATTTCAAATGAAGATATTTCAATAATTTTAATATAGTAGATTAAATGTGTGTAACACAATTAGTTAGTTTATTATAATTTTTTAAGGTACATTTATTTACAAAGTAGATTAAGGTTTTCAAAAATAATAACTTTAAAATTCCAGGAAGTTTTATTTTATATCTTTGGTTTCTTGAAATGTATCATAGTTTTCAATAAATATTAAATAATAATAGAGCAATTTAAAACCTTAATAATTAATGTACAAACCTTAGACCAGTCATATCCAGTACTATAAGCAAATATTTGGCCATTGCTATTAAAACAACATTTTGTGATCGGTTGGTCAAGTGTCTCAGATGACTTCAATTTTGTACGTGCGTCCTTGTCCCAATATGCAAATGAAGCATCAGAACCCACAGTTGCTAATGTACCATGGACTGGATGAAACTTGATATCATTAACCTATTGATATATCAATAAGTAACATAGAAATATAAATGTTTATTTTTACAAAGACATACAGCATAAATGTCTTGCACATTCATTGTTCCAGAGTTATTTTGACGATGACATTTGAACGTAAAGTTGTCTTTTGAACTCTGTGGTTGTATATAATGAATAGCTACACGTCCTTCGACACTTCCCAAACCAAAACCTAAAATTAAAACACATAGGTACATTGATAAACTCTTATGTCAATATCCATAATTTTTTTTTATAATATTACAAACCAGTAGGAGATTGTTTTTTCTTATCTCTGAATATTGCAACACAACGATGTTGATATTTAAGAGGAGAGTCAACAGATTTTACCATTTCAGGTTTTCCTTCTAGTTTATAAACAACAATACCTCTTGATGCAGTACCGACAACTGCCATAGGATAATCCTTAACAACAAAACAATTAATTGTTCATAGTATTCATAAAATTATGGTTAAAAAAACAGTAGTTAGTACGAGACTTAATTAATTAAGTAAAATTTATAACTATTTTATTAATTTATATTTAGAAAAATTGTTTATTGGCAACTTACCACATCAGCACAATAAGCTCTTTCAGGTAGATTAATGGTCATCATGGGAACTGAACTTCTAACATCCCAAAACTATGAAATAGAAAAGGAATAAAATATAATACCTGAAGTTCTTAATTTAATATTTATACTTAATAAACATTTTAATATAAATTATTTATCAAACAAATTAATATAAATTATTTATCAAACAAATTAATAACTACTGAAAACATCTCTATTTAGAATTAATGTTGGTGCCTAATAGTAATGATTTTTATATAATATATATTAGCAATTATAAATATCTTAAAATATAAATGAATTGTATTATCATAAAACACAGTTTTCGAAATATCTTTATATCATACAAAAAACACTTGACACACCTTTAACGTTTTATCCCACGAGCCAGTCATGATACAAGTGTAAGTGGGCGCTTTAACCCAATGACAAGTCTTTATGGGTGCATCATGAGCCGCCACTTGCACACTTTGATTGCTTCCTAAGTCCCAGCATTTTACTTGTTTATCACAAGACGCCATGAAAACTTTTGTGCCGTCATCACTCCAGCAGACATCTAAAATCGGCATGGTCATAGACTGCATGGATTTTGGAACGGTTTTGCCGCTCTGTTCTACTTCCCAACAGCGTACCTAAGATGGAAATAAAAATATCTCAACTCTCAATGTCACTCTACACCACGTTTATTAGAACATCTTACGCTGTTATCCCAACTACCCGCAACGAGAAAGTTTTGTTGCAACGTGGCCGGACTGAACGCCATTGCCGAGACGGTATCATCGGGAGGCTGTGTGACTTCAAAATCTTTATTGGGATTTGTGGACGCAGCCACAGGCTTGTTGGAAAACAGACCACCGCCCAGCATAGTCTAAAAGCACATTTGCAATTATACACAGGTCGGTTAGGCAAGTTTGATGATCGGTTAGGGCCGACGATGAAATACAATATCAATCAATTTACCTCGGCTGTCGACCGTCACCACTAGAAACTTCTAGGCCAAAAGTCACTTGAATTATGCAAAAAACTCAAAATCCTGACCTGTCGTCGAAAACACCACATCGACGGCTGGAGCGACAGTGAAATATTACGGATCCTTCGGACTGAAGTGCAATTCGTTTTCCTCGCTATCGTATCAATATTGAACGTACGTTATACCGGGCTCACAGTATAAATTGTTTGTCAACGACAAACAGGGTCACCAACATAATATTTTACCGCAGTTGTCATTGAAGACACACGTATGATAAGATCTCGGGTGATGCATTAGGAGGGACAAATCGTATTGTTCACGAATTAGGGTCTCAATAATTTAATCTTAATTTATTCATGGACCTTAAACATCTTAAATCGCGGTTAGAGGGATGATATAAACCATACTATACTAAAGTTTATATATCTCGATGTGGTTAGGGATAAATATTGTTATCAATACACTCTTCCGTCGATAATTTTTGCCGATAACGTGATAACATATGATAATATTTTATCTCTAATTGTGCATTTGTGCCTGTGATTAGCGTTCTGCAATTCTGCCTCTGACTTCCAAATTCTGACTTTCTAAGTCTTCACTAGACACTGATTCGTTTTAATGTTTTTCAATTTTATTTAAAAAGTATAAAAGCCATAATTATGTAAAATGTAAATGAAAAATCATTCTCAAGTTTGGTGATTTGTCAATTGTATAAATCTCTTCTATTACATTATTTCTGTTTTTTGTTTTTTTTTTTTTAAAATGAGTTGCCTCCTCAGTAAATTGTGCAGGTAAAACTACTTAATAACTAGAAATAGCATTATTACCAGTACCTTAACTCATGACAATTTGTAATTTTGGATTCTATTTATCTTTGACAAGTTAACATTATATTTGTTATCTAATTTATTATTATTATGTTTAGTTTAAAGTCCACTGTCCAACTGCGGAAATTATCTGTGCCTGCTAATACTCTTCTTGCAAGAAGATCATTCAATCGGCCAAATTATAATTTAAAGAGATTTCAAAATCAGTCAAATTTCTTTTTAGGACCTTCTTTATTTTGTATATCTGTAATAATTTAATACAAACATGTATGAAAACTATTTTCAATTTTTTTAAATAAACATTTACATTTTTAAGGTTTGCACCGGTACTGTAGTGTTAGCAGCAATTATTCAATATGAGCGACTTCGTGTTCGTGTTAAGCCAATCAATGCTTATGAATTTTACAGAAACACCATTAATAGAAAAAACGAGGTGAAAATTATTACTATTTATTTAAATTATTTTTCAATAACCAACAAACTTAAAACAAAATCCGATAAATGAATAGCATATGTTAAAACATTTAGTTTTTGTTCAATCAAAAAATAATTTTTATTTACAGATGATTTTTATGGTTTTTAATTCAAATGTATTGCATATTAAATATTTTTTGTTTATAATTTCTAATTACATTAAGACTAGTTTTTGATATATTTCATTTATTTAATGTATCTGTATATTATTATAATATAATTTTGTTTCTAGAATTTTATTTCCAAGTTGAAAAATAATTTCAATAAATTAGAAACGGCAGACAAAGTATTTGGTACCATACTTCTATTAAATGGCATTGTTTTTCTTGCATGGCAAATACCTAGATGGCAACATATCATGATCAAATATTTTATGACTAATGCACATGCTAGTAAGTTTATTCAATTTTAAAATTTTAAACCAATATTAAAGCTCACTGATGGGTTCACAAACTTAGTAGATAATAGCTTTAAATCTACAATTCATTTGAATAAAATCAAAATTAATTTTAGGAAAAATTCCATTGTCGTCACTTATACTAAGTGCATTTAGTCACAGTTCTCCGTTACATTTATGTCTTAATATGTACGCTCTTCGTACATTTTGCCAAGGTAAATGCTAAATATTCAATTTAATTTTGTATTTATTGTAAACCAACATTTTATGATTAAGGTGTGATTCAGCCATGGGGCGACATGGGACCAGAAGAATTTACTGCAATGTATATAAGTAGTTGTGTTGTTTCATCATTAGTTAGTATTATAATTAGACGCAACTTTAAATTTCCAGGAAATAGCTTAGGCGCTGTAAGTATCACCTTAATTTTATTACAAACAAGTACTCATGAGAATCATTTTAATAGTGATTATTTTATTGTGTTTCTAGTCTGGTGCTATATTATCGGTTGTTGGATACTTTTCACTATCAAATCCTGATCAAAAATTAGGTATAATATTTTTACCAAATATACAATTTGATGCAATTCATGTAAGTCATGTTATATTTCATTATATTTTACCAAATTTTGTACGTCAACATTTATTTTAGTTTTAAAGTTTATTTTTTTAATTTAAATTATTGCTAGTGAAAAATACTTTATCCTTACTAGAAATAATAAAAAATAATATAAAAATAATATAAAAAATAATCTAAAGTTTAAAATTACTAATTAGATTCTCAATATTCTGTATCAAACATTATTTTTAAATTAATTTCTTTATTTACTGTATTAAAAAAAAAAAAAAAAAAAAAAATGCTTAAATATTAATTTTTAAATTACTTAGATTCACAAAATATTATATAGCATAATTATTTTATAAAAAAAAATATTGATTTAAATAATCAACGTTAAACATAGATAGCTTAATTAGAACTTTATTTATTATAAAATCACTTATTTTATGAAATTAAAGTATAATATTAATTTTTTAATATGATTTCAGGCCTTAACTGGTATAATATCGATAGACATAATGGGATTACTTTTGAGGTGGGAAATGTTTGACCATGCAGCTCACTTGGGAGGAACATTATTTGGAATGTAAGTAAAGTAAACCAGTTTAATGACTTTATATAGTAGTATGTACACTATACATTACATAAAGAAAATTTCAGTAGCTCATACACTTATTAAATTACACTGTTAATTATACACTTATTTGAATTTTAAAAGAGATAATTAAATTATAATTCATATATTATATCACTGTATCAAAGGTGTTCGGTGGTATTTAAAACTAGGTAAGCGCCAATAAAAAGAAAGAAAAACCCTGTTACAAAAATATGTAAATTATGATTTAAAAAGAAAATTTAAACTAACCACCAAAATAAAAAAAATTATCAATTATTATTTAAACTTAAATAATACCTATATTTATTAAACAGGTAATATTATGTGACGGATGCATATGTTGTGTGTCCATGTATAATAATAAAAACATTATTATATTATTTTTAATTAAAAAAAACATTCAGTATCAGAAATTCTTTTTCTAAAATTATTTATAATTGATCAATGCAGCGTTTCTGACTTCTACGTAAAACTTGCCCTATTGTAAAAGATCATACTAACTATGATGACACAAGTAAGGTAATTGAAATCCTGAGTGCTTCTGTTAATATATTGCATACCTGAATAACAAAATAATTCAATTTTATATAATTTAATATAGATAATGGAGTAAATAAGATCTAAAATGAAAAACCTATATCGCAACATAAACTATTGTCAATTGACATTATAAATTAAATAATTGTCTTACCTCACTTATTCTGACCGTATACCACTGCACTATAATATATTTAATCCTAGGTCACTAACCATTTGTCAATCTAACAAAAACTGATAATATTTCACAGATTATCTTATGTTCCATCTATTTTTCATAAAATTTTATTTTTAATACAATATTTTATTGCTATCAGTTAGTCTGTTCATTTCACAAGACACATATTGTTTTGATTGCTGGTAAGTAATGTAATATGAACAATTGACTGAAAATAACTTTTTTTTCTTTTGTTATTCAATTAAAAAGGTGGTAAGTTATAAAAATATAAAAATAAAGTAAGCTTTCAAGGGTTGACATATAGAAAGTAACACCATGTCAGGGATAGTTGACATTTTATTCATAAATCTAATATAACTTTAAAAAAAAAAAAATGTCATGTAGAACGTAGGTAACTGTTCAGTTGTAAAAAATGAGTCGAGTATACCTTGTCATTGAGTAGGTTACTTGAATGGATGTATTTTTTCAAATGCAATGTTTTACTTGAATATGATGATAAATGATTCTGAATGAAAATAGTCTAACTTTTTGGTAACCAAAGTAACCAAACAATAAATTTAATAATATTATTAAAATTTGAACAAATATTATTATTTTAAAAAGTACTGAGAATTTTCAATGTTGGGGATAAAATTTGCTGCCAGATACCTCCCTGGAAATTTATAATCTGAGCGTTTTTTCTACTAGAAAAATTGTCTTTAGATAAACGATAAATAAAAAAAACATACATCGTTGTGAAATCAATATATTTTTCACTTAACTTAGAATCTAAAATAGAAGTTTTATTCACCAAACTTTTTAAAGTTCAAAAAAGTTATAAAAAATATATATATAGTATTGAAAATACTAAATAGTTAATTGCAAATAATAAATATTATTATTATTAAAAATATGTATCTATGTTGTATTTTTATGTCTATTCTTAATTCATAACTGTTTTTATGCAGGTTTTGGTACAAATATATGTCAACATATGTATGGGACAATCGAAGATATATTATAAATAATTGGATAAAATTTAAAAAAATTGTTCAGATCAAAGATAGATGAAAGAGTAATTTTCTATTTATATATAAAAAAAAAAAAGTCTAGTGATTTTTCTATTAAATTGTATTGTTAATAATATTGTTTGACTAATAAGTTATTGAATGTTATACATTTTGTGAATACTAATTTTGTTAAATAATTGATAAGATTTGTTCTTATATTAAAAATTATGTTGAAATAGAAAAATAATGTTAAATATCAAATTAATTCAGCCACTGGGATATAAGCAGCATGACTATTGTATATAATTTGAAATTATTACTTTAGTATAAACAGGGTGATCCATTTAACGTAAGACACTCATTATTTCAAAAAGTATTTACATTTTTGGAAATATTTTTGTTACAAAACATTTTTCAAAAAAAATTATTTTTTTAAATATTTGTTAGTCTTATTATTTTTTAAGTTTTTTACTTTTTATAATTACAATATACAGTTTTAATTTTATAATCCAAAGCATAATACTTTTCTGAGTATTTTGATATATAAAAATCAAATTTTGGGCGAGTATTTTATAAGTTATAAGTATTTAAAGTTTAAATGAGCAATGTGGGATGATATGAGGGTACCTTACAAAATACTCAGAGTCCACTACTCTGCTCAACACTAACTTCCCGCAAATAGTTATTCCAGTGTATCTCAGTATTTTTATTTATTTTCAAATTTCGTTCTCACCATTTTTTAGAAGTTAACTCCTCAGTCTAAGCAAAAATAAATTGAATAACAGTAAAACAGAAAGACAGAAGGATGATTGTGTTCAAACCAAGTGTTATTTCGGACATTTAGCTTTTTTTAGCAATTTTTAATGTTATAATTCCAAAATATCAGTTTTCCGAAGTGTGATTTTACATCATGACCATTTTTGCATTTTCTTTGGATGTGTAAAGTTTTATGTTCCTGAAGCAGCCTTACTGCTTCCTGTTCACTTTGATGTAGAGACCACACGTCCACGTCAAAATTATTTTTACAACAAAAAACGGAAAACACCACAATAAATGTGATTAACGAGACAGACGACTAGATTACTGCAAAACAGTCTACTTTTATAAAAACGTGATAGATATAATAATTATGAATTGCGACGCTACAACTCGGCGCATGTTTATCGTTTGGCTAATTGTGGTAGTCTCGTATAACAGGAAAGTACTGATTTTTTTTTTATTGTTATAGAATCACCTTACACAAAATAAATTATTTTCTATTCTGGAAGTTGGAGAAGAATAACGAACAATTATTGGATTAATATTTCAAGTAATAACTAGTTTTTGTGCAAATCGCATATATAAAAATAAATATACCTATTTTTAATTTTTTTTTTATTATATGGTTTATAGTGTTACAACGCTTCTTCTTTTTTTTTACTTAGCTCTAAGACACTACTGCGTTGCTGGATTATAATTTATAAATTATTATATAATAATAGGTACATTATTTGTGTCATGAAATTTCATCCATGTATTTTGTGTAATTTTAACAGTAGGCCTGCATAATACCGGCCGGTTGGTCAGTCGTTAATTATATACGTCGTCAATTAACTTACGTACGCGCAGGCATCGACATTAATATTAAATTATGATAAACTTTTTCAATTTAAAAAAAGTGACATTTAGTCTAAAATGTCAGACAAAACTAAAGGAGTTAGGAATTTTCAATTTTTAAAATTGATTTCAATTGATTAAGAGGCCGTCCTGGTAATAAAATTTGACCGTAAAAACATACTTTCGTACTTCCCATTTTCCTCATCTCTCGTTAGTTGTAAAAACATGATTTTTTTTATCAAATAAACTTGAGAACTTTTTCTAGACAACTGCGTGCCAGATTTTTGAATTGTTTTTCAAACCGATGATATTTGCATTTAAAATTTTCAACATTTTTATAATTTTTAAAAAATCATATAAAATAAAATAAAAATATATCAAAAATCTGGCACGCAGTTGTCTAGAAGAACTTTTCAAGTTTATTTTGTTGAAAAAAATCATGTTTCTGCGACTAATGAGAGCCGAGGAAAATGGGAAGTACAAAAACGTGTTTTCGGTATAAAAAATTACGAATTTGCCGTTGTCATGTGCTGGCGTCGCAATTGCAGTGACGGCATTTTAAAACCGTACTCGTATCACCACTCCGCGAGCATAAGCAGCAGTACCGCACAAAAGTCAAAACTGGTTATCTATCGCAGCCGCGCACGGTTTATAAATGCCCAAATTGTCAATACGAAAATAATAATTTAGTCAATGAATATTATTATTTTTACAATATGTTTGGATTATCGTTTTCTACACAAAAACTAAATTTTTAAAAATGTTGACAAATTTTGAGCTAGTCAGCCCTAAAAAGTTTTCAACAACGTAAAATACAATTTTGAATTATATTTTTTATGCATTATTTTTTTCGTATAAACCATTCGACTATTGACGTTCGCACGTCCCACGCAACATATATTATTTACAATTCTTGCACCGCAGTTTATATACTTATCCTCGCCATAACTGCCAGCGTTACGCGTTATTCCATGATTTATTTCTCAGTTTTCGTCGCGTTAAGTGTATGGTGGTTTAAACATTTCTAGGAAAACAATATAATGCGCGTGTTTATCGTTTATACTGCAGGTTCATGACTCTATATAAACGAGATTTCCGTTAAAAATATATATTTTTACGATTTTATTAGTCGTTAAATCTGTAACCAATTAAATTATTTATTCGAAAAAAACAATATTTTTTTGTGTACACGAAGCGTTTTTAATAATTTTCAACAACAATACGAAAATACGTGATTTTTTTAATAACTAGTTGAATTTGGAAAAAAAAAAATAAACTGAATCACGTCAACAAACAAAAAATAATCATTATAACTAATTGGTGGGGGGGGGGACGTCGGACAGGAGACACAATAGACCAGGAGGAGAGGATAGGAGATGGCGGAGTAGGTGCAGATTACGAAGTGTTGTGGGCCACTGGTCACCTCGGAAATTTTCTCACGACCGGTCCCGCGGGCGGACGAGTGTCGCTGGCGAGTTTGCTCGGACGAGTAATGACGACCGTTGCGACCGGCGAGGCCAGACCGCGGCGGCCACGGGAGCGACGGACGACGGTGACAATTGGCGGCTAGTGCGCGATGACGGTACAAAATTCCCATCTCTCCCCACTCCGAAGTCTTCGCCGTGTCGTCCGTCGGTCCGCGCGACCGAAACCGCAGCCGGGCGCCCGCCGAGCCGCCAGAGGGTCTCGCGCGTCGTTTACAGCGTCCGTGCTCCGTCTCGTATCCTCTATAGTCCTTGACGTCGCCGTCATCCTGTCCGACGTCTCCGGCTGAGGGGCCGAGCGTGTTCGGGTGCCGAGGCCTCTAATCCCGTCGGCAGCAAAACGCTACCCGAACAGCGCACCTGACTCGACGCCATGCCGACGACAACCTTCCCCGCCGTCGGGGTGCGGGCGCTCGATGTTCGGGTACCGCTGCCGAGTCCACCCGGCCGTCGGATTCACCACCTCCAACACCGCTCACGCTTGCCAACTGTGCGGCCCTCAACCGGGCCGTTCTGGTTTTCGTCTAACAATATGACTTGCTGCTGCATCGCTGCCACGACGTCACCCGAAGCGCTGTCTTTCGCATCGACCTCGGCGGCTGTGTCGACGGGGAGCGGCGGATCCGTCGGGAGAGGCTCTGATTCGCCGACGGCCGAGTCCTCGTGTTTACCTTCCTCGCGACTTCGCGATACCTATGTGATTTCAACTTGTGTTTAGTACATTAGAATAGGAATTCGAATTATTAAATCTAAATAAATCAAATAATATTCATGGGCCATATTATTATTTTTCTTATCGATAATCTGGGTATTTATAAACCGCGCGCGGCTAGATAACCGATTTCGATCCTGGGTGAGGTACCGCTGCGTATGCGAAAAATGTGGCGGAATGAGTACGGTTTTAGAACACTGCCGCTGTAATTGCGATAGCAGCACACGACGGTCGTAAAATCATAATATTTTTTTTTACAAAAACATGGTTTTGTAATTCCAATAGTACTCAAGTTTCGTTAATTGTAGAAATATGATTTTAGTACCAAATTAAACGTAAGAAGTTGCACTAACAACTGTTAAAACAGAATTTTGATATCTCAATTTTTTGATTTTATATAATTTTTTTAAAGCTTTAAAATGTTAACAAATTTTAAATATAAATAAAATCAGTTTGAAGATAAATTTCATAAATCTGTTCCAATAGTTATTAGCACAACTTCTCATGTTTCTACGACCAACTAGACCTGAGTACTATTGGAATTACAAAAGTATGTTTTACGGTCAAATTTTTCCTAATGTGACGGCCTCTTTACTAGGCTTCAAACGGCGATTTTGAATATCTATTTTTTCACCCATAATATCCACGAAACAATATGATATTTTTTATTTATATTATTCATCACGATACTTACAATATTCGTTATATTAAAAATTTCCCTTGTTCAAATCTAGTAAACTTATTAATCAATCATAATCTGTTTTCAAAATTAAAATCTGTCAAACCAAATTCCTTCAATTTTGTCTGGCTTTTTGGCCTAAAAGCCACTTTTTTTCATCAACCATGTTCCCACGGATATCAAGCTTATAAGTAAGCCACACCCTGCGTATAAGTACTATTGATAAACTTCATCTCGACATATATGTACCCAAATTGCCTATTCATAACGCCGCATTATAATGATTTATCCATCCATGAAATAATATCATAATTATTATTAATTCATAATAATAATTAACCATTGTTAACTGAATGGTTAAGTTATGAGCAAATTATGGTTTCCAAATTGTCCTTACCGTGTCACATGTATTGGTTTCACTTTTACAATGATGGTTCAATTAACTTGTAATAGAAATAGACTTAACCTAAATGAAACTCATATATTTTGGTTCAATGCTTTTTTAATAACACATTTCTATCCATAAAATAAAAATGCAATTTTTCAAAAGCTTCTTCAACACCTTTACCCAATAACCTTTAATAGTAAGATTTTCGGGACATTATCCATCGAAGTCGAATCTAAAAATACAACAAATCTTTTGTAGATAAACAATTGTCTAAACTTTATGTGATCGTTTTAAAATAAATGATTCAGGTGCGATGGACATGATTACTCGCAAGGACGAAGTATCCACTCATCGCAATTTAAGAAAAAAAAATATGTATTAATATTAATTCGTCAGTGGTCCACTTGTTAGTCGCGTGTGAGCATGGTGCTCTTTATAGTTTTACCAATTTTTAGCAATTTTACAAATGTTTTTTTTTTTGTTTTATTTTATGTTAATATAGGTTAATAATATAAAAACAATACGTCATTATAAATACTTTTTGTTGTTGTTTATAATGTTGATACCGCCTCGTACTTGTTAAAAACAATTTTTATTGTGCCTTATAATACAAACGTTTATATTAAGTAAAAATAATAATAGTTTACAGATTGATTATATTTTATAATAATTAGAAACCTATAAAACTGAGTAAAATAAGTAAAACAATGCATTTTGAACATCTTGATTCATTGTGACTAATTATTTTAAATTGATAAACCCTTAAAATATAAATTAATTTATTATTAACATACATCGATTGAAGGTATATTTTATAGATTCAGACACAGGGATGGCTCCAGAGATATGGTTGGGAGAAGGGGGGCTAAATCATAATGTTCAGAAAAATTTCGATATTATAATACATTTTTTGTTTTTAACAACATACAATTTTTAGAAATACGGGCTTGCGAGGGGGCCGCCCCTGTTCAGTCAAAATTTACAAAAAACAAGCCAGTGGTGCCTAAACAAGTTTAAATGTAAACGCGTCGCTCACATCGCGGCCACCTACGGGCTAAACATATTTTCATTCGTAAATTTACCTATACTAACCTAATACATATTTATTTTCCATTTCGTTGCTAATGAATAATATAATAACTTTATTCTGTCTTAAAAAAAAAACACACACACAGACACCATACACTTTTGCTGGTACAAAATGCAATAATAACATATTTATATAAAATTTTCATAATATAATAAACAAATTTAAATAACACAAATTTTACTGTAAATTATTATTATTGTTTTACATTTATACGAGAAGAAGCACGCGCCGTAAATTACCGTTTAATTCATCATATTTTAATTTATATCATGATCAAGCCTAACAAGTTGAGGACGAACGTCCAACAAATGTGTAGAATCTACGAGCCGTGTGTGGTCGGGCAAAATCTGACGGTGAATAATAATTCCAATCACAGTGTCACGTCTGTTTTCTACCACGCGATGTTCACGTTGGCGGTAAGAAAAGTTCGAACGCGCAAAATAATGTTAAAATAGATACTAAGTGCAGATCGGTCGGTGTGAAATCCCCCACCCAGAAACTGGTATTCGGTGACTAGTGTTTATAACCAAAGTCGCCTTCACAGCTCACCGCGAAACGTGATAATGTATATATAGTGAACACGCGGTCCGAATAGGATAGAACTCAACTACGCGGTATAAGCGGTATTGTAGGTAAGGTATTATAGCGTGGTTACCACTGGTTAACCACTAGATAACTACACGATTTGACTAGCCACAGTTCTACAATATTTTTCAAGAAATCACGTTTCACGGTGAGCTGTGAAGGCGCCTTTATCGCAGCTACGTCGTGTGTCGTGTCGTGCGTGGGCGTGGTAACTGTTATAGTTATAACTTGTAACCATGTTGGTTTAAAAGTTGAGCTGTAGTATATTCTTGATATATTCGGTTACAACTTGGTTATAACAAGATATCAAAAAAAAAAAAATAAATAACATCCAATTAGATTACGATTTGATCGACACGACACACGACATAGCTGTGAATCCGGCTTTACGTCTATATGGGTATAACTACTGGAGTTTAACCGCGGTAATAGATAATTACCGGAGTACTGAACATGCAGCCGGCTTAAAATGTATTTAGATATGCACTATACCTATACTCTGTTCAGCGGGAGAACACGCCGTGGAAAGTAATTATTGTTAGTTGTTACGATTTATTACGTATAGTATTTATAAGTTATTTCGATGCAATCAATCATCAAACTTGAAATTTTATCTCTGAATGTAACTAATTTTTTTCTGTCTGTACCTACTAACATAATTTCGATTGAATATCTCTATAAATAATTTCAATTTATTCGTTATAAAAAAGTTTTCAAAAAAAATTGTACGATTAATTTTTATATTGTGTTGCGTAATGATATTATATACTAAAATTTTACATTGTTATAGAAAAATATAAAAAAGTATGGCTACGGAAATAATAGTAAAAATAGCATTGAAAAGTAATGTAATTGTTTTATTAGGACTTCAAATAATGTAAAAATATATTTTCGAAAACCAGTAGGTAATACTTTTTGAGGTAGTCAGAATTTATTGTTAAAACAACCACTCTGTGTATAAGTCTTAGAACCTTATAGTTAGGCCAGTATGGTCTGTATGACAGCATTTTCTTGGAGTATTATAATGTGAATGCAAATAAACATTTAATACCATAAGGTAATTGTTTTTATTTAAAAATAAAATTGTAAATATGTTTAAATCATTGTTATTTATTTTTTCTCAGGTGATTATTATAGCAGTAATGTTTGCGACTGTTGTTGAACACAGACGCATGTTGAATATTTATTGGAAAACCTTGTTGAATATTAAAATAGAAATTTTAAACAAAATGGTTAGTTTTGATCATTCAGTAAAACATTATGTGTTAACCGATGTATCCGCATCAACGCCGCAATCAACATTTTCCTTCTCATTTACTTAAATTCTTTAGGCACGGTTAAAAACCTTATTAAATAAATAAATAAATAAAATAAGCCTAAAAAATTGTGTCGAATTTTAAAAAATATAAATAAAATAAAACTAAACAAATCGAACTTAGTGTATACTACAAAACTTGTGGTTTGAATTAGAAGGAAACTTTTTTTACATACTTCGCTCTGGTAAATTTTTCCTTGTTTACATCGATCAATAAATTTCTGAATAACATTACAAATACTTTGCTGGCTTTTAGTGTTTTCCCTAATATTTTTGATGCGGAGCTTTATATACGTGTCAGCCCGTATATGCTTCAAAATGTTCATGAAATTTAAAATGTTAGGACGAGCAGCCGTGAACTCGGCATTAAATTTTGCGTGGACTTAACCGATGGCAAGGTCACACACCCGGAGCCGGATACGGACTCATTAAAGTCTAGCGGAAGCCGAAGAGGTATCCTCCTATTAAACCGCACCTAACTTATAATAGTAGCCAGCAGATAGATATAACATTTACGTAGTTATGCACTTATGTATTATAACTATGACAAATTATAATATTACTGCCATTTACTGAAATTGATTTATATTTTTTATTTGATAGACAATTATTCTCATATTTTCGTTTTTCTATGTATGGTTAAGGCTGTGAAGTTAATGCACTAAAAAATGTTACCTAAATAGATACGAATTTAATAAATATTCTAAAAATATATGAAATTAGTTTTTTTTTTTTTAAATAAGTCTGTATATATACAATACCTATTCAGTACTCGCAGTACTTTACATATCATATACACAATTAATTACGTTTAATATCATATTTATTTAGGTATTTACATAAATATATATTACAATTATTGTTATTTATATAATATAATTTATTCATGTAAGCAAGTAATAATGCGTGATTTAAAAACAAAAATATTAGGTATTTATATGGTGTATTTTTTTATAAAACCAAATAAGATTTAGTCACCAAGTTAGTATATAAATTATTGATGTCCATGAATGCCATTTGTTGTATTTATAATCCATCAATGATCAGGTATAATTATATGTGTTAATATTGTTTCAGATATTGAAAGACAATACTATATTATCATTTTGGAAATATCTAACTATCGGGGAAAAAGCATTTGGTATTATAACTGTCATAAATGTTGCAGTCTATATAGCCTGGAATGTAACAAAATGGAACTCCACAATGCTTAAATATTTCATAATTAATGAAGGTAAGTTCAATATGCATTTCGTTGATATTTTAATTTTTAATACTGGCTGATAGACCGTTTGTTTCTTTATGCATAAAAAAATAACGTGCCAACACGCTATATAGCTACAGCTCTTTAAATATTTAAGTAGGATATTATGTAGATGAGATTTTACTCTTTTAATAATTGGTATGTAGTTGTATTTAAATGTATACAAAATAATATTTTTAAAGATAACTAAAATATGATTTGGAAATATTTTTTTTTTACCTAATGGAATGGGCATTATATTTGACAATATCATTTTTTTAGAGGTTAGCATTATTAAATGATTTTAATTATATGCAAAAAAAGAATATTACAAAAAATGTTATTACCTTCTTTTCAAAAAAAAAAATATTTTATAACCTTTAAAAAAATCATCTACATATTCTACAGTATATTTAAAGAACCAAATAGCATGTGTGCATCTGTGACATAATATATCCATTATATTTTTATGTATAAACCAAAAACCAATGGCTCATTTAAAAGCAAAATCATATTCTGATCGTAATTATTGATAAAATAAATTATGTATTTTTAGACAAACGAAATTCAGTTTGGTCACTTTTACTTAGTGCATTCAGTCATACATCATTGTGGCGGTTAACAGCTAATGTAGTATATTTATATTATCCACTGTGTAAATTGGGTAAATTTTTTTTTTAATATTTTAATTAGGAGTTTAATAATTAATATTATTATAATTTATAACCCTAGAGGCAAGTGTCTTTTTCAAACTATACCCCATTTCAGCATTTCAATCTTACCCACACCCAAAATATTCACTGATCTACAACCCATTATAAAATGAGGACATTTTAGACACCTATATATGCATATTATATCGCCAGAATTCCAAATAGCCTCCATACACAAACTCAAAATCTTCTAGACTCATACTCAGACCTGGTGAATTAGTTTTACTTTCTGTAGATTTTCAACTTCCTGATAAACTCAATACAGCAATGTTATCCCAATAATTAACTGATTGGAAACAATTTGACTACAATTTATCTGAGAAAAACTGATTTAAAAATCCATTAAAAAAAAACTTCTGATATTGATGATCGAAAATTTATTTTTAATTTAAAATTAATTTCTTAAATAACGAAATGAATTTAGTTGGATGTCATTGATAATACATCAGCTGCATATCAATGGTCATCTACAGTTTAAATTTCCAATATTAGTAACAGCCGCCTTAATATAATATTATGTTTCTATTATACGGCTGTACATAAATATTAATAAATATTAATATATTATAGGTTTAGAGTACCAATGTCAGTAAAAGATGGAAAATAAACTTATTGATGCCTTATGTATATTGTCCAATATATATTTTATAATTATTGTTATTCATGGAAAATAAACCAACATGAACATAATATAAATAAAATCTATTATTAGAAAGTTACGTTTCAGATTATATGTGTATGTATATTATATAGGATTTGTACGAGCATGGCCGATCTCCACATATTCACCGTACATGGGAATTGAAGAATTTTTTGTCATGTACATTAGTGCGTGCTTGTTTTCTTCTTTGTATAGAATTTATATTGAACAAAAACTAAGCGTGTCTAACAGTAGACATGGAGCCGTAAGTGATCGTTGATTGATATTTGATATGATTAATTTATATATTGAGTGCAGTGACGGATTCAGTGCTTAATTATTTTTTTTTTTTGAGGGGGGGGGGAAATAATTTTTATTAGCACACACAAAAATACGAAATTTTGAACTATCGAAAATATACAATAGCATAATTAACACATTACACGTAAATTGTCAAGCGTAGATTTGTATACTACGTTTACTTAATACGTATTACTAATGTGTTATTATAGGCTGGGGAACTTTCAGAATTGTAATTTTATAATAAACACGAGTATTTACTTATAAATATGTGTATATATAAATGTATAAATTATTTTTCTAATATTTTGTCAGAACCGTTTAAAACATTTTTTTATTTTTAATAAAATGTTTTTCGTTTATAATATTTTCCGCTTGATTTTTGCTTTGCAAGTCTGGAGCAATATCTGCAGTGTTTGGATACGTTGCATTGGGATTTCCCAATCGAAAATTATTAACAATACCAATAACTATCCGAGATGAACTAAGTGTTAGCGTCACATCATTTGAAGTAAAAATATTGATTTATTTGACAACATAATTAATAAATAAAATAATGCAATTAATAACACAGGCTTTGTTGTGTCTGATTCTTCTGATTATCTTGATTGTCTTCGTGTTAAAATGTTCGTGGATCAACTCAAACAGCATAATTTCAGGATGTATTTTTGGAATGTGAGTATAACAGTCATTATCGTTAAATTATAGTTATTTTAAGAACTACAGAATCAGTTTACAATGTAGTTATGTATTTGATTGTTATTATACTCTATTCAGAATAACCTTGCCCACTCGACCGACGAAAACTCGTCCGGTTTGCGCATGTCTGTTGCCACGGTGAGCGCTGATGTTTGGCGTGCTGCCGCCGCCGACGCGCCGCAGGTGTATACGTAGTGAACAATAATATCACACATTGACGATTCTATGGTGCCACAAGTGTTTCACGCGTTCAATTCATAGTACGTTAAAAAACCGCGCGCCCTCCATTATTGTTTATTTGCTATTTTTTTTATCTTTATTGTGAATTAAACATGGCAAGCAGTTCTAGCGAAGAAGATGCTCAATATGTCCCATCACCAATTAAAAAACATAAAATGGGAAAAGTGAGTATCAATATAATATAAAAAATTTATCATAACTTTTTTTTTAAATGTTAAAAG
>JACXSJ010002665.1:0-39328 GCA_014851325.1 Pentalonia nigronervosa | reverse complement strand
TTTATTAGGGCTGAAGGTTTTGTTTTCGGCCATGTCGCTGATGAAGGTTACATGGATGCGTGTGCCGGTAAGTTATTGAGGTATCGCAAATCAATAGGGGCACAAGATGTGTGTATATTTACAGACATAAAAAAAAAACACAGGTAATTTCTTTGAATGATATGTATTATTATGTTTATTTAACTACATTAAATATCTGCAAGTTGTAAAACACCAAGTACTTTATATTTTGGTATTTTTATATTTTATATTTTTGGTTGGACAAAATTTATTAATCTGTTCTTGTTGTCACTCAGTTCACATGCCATTACTCAAGATATAAGTCTAATCGAAACCGCCAAAGCAGCAGAATTTTTTCTGACTGATGGAATTATAGTGACTGGAACTGCTACAGGACAACCTGCCAAACCACACGATGTTGTTGGTATGCAATTTTATAATTTATTTTATTATTTACATGAACATAGAACATTGTATATAATATTTAATTCACTATTGTTTTATAGAAGTGAAAAACTCTGTGAATGTTCCAGTACTTGTTGGTTCTGGTATAAGTGTAAACAATGTACATGAGTACAGAGGTGCTGACGGATTCATAATAGGATCTCACTTCAAGAAACATGGCTTGTATGAGAATAAATTTTGTTACTTCAAAGCTCAAACAATAATAATTATTCTTATGCATAAATAATTCTTTTACTTTTGTTAACAGGTGGCAAAATGAATTGGATGAGACTGTTATTTTAGAATTTATGAATTGCCTAAGATATAATTAAAATAAAGGAACTTGATTTGTAGGTTATTTAATGTAAGTCATTGTTTATTTGATTCCATGTAGAAAAAAAACAATTAAAGGCCATTAACAGAATATTTTATGGTCTTCATTTTTACAATTTAATATACCTAAGTATTGTACAAAAAAAAAATAAACTAATAACTAGTTATACGTTTTAAAGAAATTAAATGGTAAAAATAATTGTTATATTTACAATACAAACTTATATAAATGTGAAAAATATTCAAATTTAAAAATAATTATAGTATTTTAATCAAGTAATTTATGTTACTACATTAGGAAGCATTACCACTAAAAATATTATTCAAGCATTATTAGTTAATTATTACAAACTACATATAAACAACAATGAACAACATAACTGAGATCTGAAATGGATGGAGCACAAAAAAGTAATAAGTTAAAAAACAATTATTTTCATTTTTGATCTTCTATACCGAATTTCTTCCCACTAATTTTTTTAATGTTGTTCCAAAATTGAATACGAGATTTCTTGCTGAAGTCATAAATGGAATATTTTGATTTGATCTAACAATTGTTGTATCCTACACAAAAAAAAATTAATAACATATAGGTACTATAATTATAAATTATTAAAATTAAAAAAATAAATCATGAATATCAAAGGCAATTTACTGATTTCATTTTTTTAGTCGGACTTGAATAACAATTGTCATCATTTTTACTCGTGTTGTTTTCCTTTTTTCTTTTGACCAATTTCAAAGGACCACATCTCTTCACCGGCATCAAAGAGTTGGCTTTGCACTGAAATAAAATAATTTGTATAAAAACGTAGTTAATTATTAATAATGTATATCAATAATATACCTTGTCAATAGATTGCTGTAACATTTCTACCCAAGAACATGTAGCATGAGGTGCATCCATTGTATAAAATACAAATTCTACAGACTGACAATTTATTGAGAACAATCCTCTTTTGTACATGACAGATTTGGCTTCACACTTATTGAGTGGCAGTACTCTGAGACAAACCAACTTTTCTGGATCCACCCACTCTTTACAATATAGTATCATGTCACTAAGTAATATCAAGTAACGAGGAATAGATGTACTGCCCTCTGGTGACACTTTCATAAGAGGCCCTTCTTTAATTAATTTACGCCCAGGTAGTACAATGTTCACTTTGCCACAACCAGAAAGACTACGTTGAATGCTCACTAATCTAGACATGTTTTCTTGTTCTTGAACTAAGTTGTTGATATGGTCTGCAACTTTACTTATTTGTTCTACAGCAGCTTTAAATGAAAAAGAAAATGAAACAATGTATCAAAACCTAAATTCAACTTTATTAATAAAATGAAACTCTTCATTAATGCAATTTCATACCTTTAATATCATTATAACCTTCATGTTCAGTAGAAGTATAATTTTGAAGTTCACGTAAAAGCAACAGATAACGAGGTATTCTTTGAATGGGAGTTATCAAGAGTGAATTTAATTTAGCAGATACATCTGGCCTTGATTCTTGAGTACATACAAAGCGATAGAGTTTTGGATGAGATTTTGGTAAGTCCTAAAAGTGAATACAATTAGTTTTCCAATCAATTAATAAATAAAAGAAATATTTTTACTTGAAGTGTATCCAATACATTTTTGTAATTAAATGCGTAAACTGAATAAAGTTTAAGAAATGGGGCAGTGTTCAAGAAAACTTTTCCAATATTTTCTTTGGCTGGATGCAATTGAACCAAAAGTTCTTTATTCACGTTCAGTATTGTCTCAACATTGCCAAACAATTTACCTATGACTTGATTTGAAACAAGTTTCTGTTCTTCCATAGGGCGTTTAAAATACTGTAATCAGATGATTGAATATTAAATGTAAATAATGTGAAGCCGTAAATAGCAAACACAATATAGTCATGAATTGTACTTACTGTGATCAATTTGTCCAACTGATGGATATAGTTTGCTTCAGAGACACATATCTCTTGAATGGAACGAATCCTCAACTTTGCTATGCGTTTCTCATTGTCATCACAAATGTGTTGGTCTAAGTCCCGTAGTACTGTTGTACGATAACAAAACAATTATATAGTAAGTATATAATTAATGGAAGTTAAAAGATTATTTCATTTTTACCTTTTTGTTTGGTCTTGGCTGAAAGTATGTTCTGTTGATCCAATACTCCCCGCAGTTCCTTGACAAAATGATTTGGCGGCGTCATAGGCACAAATGAACTCATTTCGTTCATTTTTTCGTTAATTTATCAAATCTGTCAAATGCTATACACAGAAGTGGTTAATTGTCCGAAACGACGGAAAACTGAATAATAGTATACTGATGAATAGATTATAGAAATACTAATAATTAGATCTAAGATTAAACTTGTGATTGGCGATTAAATAATAGTGGGAATAAATAAATATAAAAGTGGGAACACAAATCACAATATTATAGTCGGCTGCGGGCCTGCGGCGGCAATCGGCATTCAAAATAATTGCGTTTTTCAGAAACGTAAAAAAAGTACGTTACGACCATCACAGTGTGACCAGATCGATAAAGATTGAAGACGCCGCTGTCGATTAAAATATAGAGTTGGTTGCTATATTATAAACAATTTTTAAACCAGGAAATACCACTGAATAAATAAAACTATTTCATTTATTCTGTGGTTATACATTCGAATTATCTTCACCTGTCAATCGTTTCACCCATTACCCAAAATTATCTTAAGAGTTTCAATCGTTTATAATTTCGACTCTTCACAATGTTACAACCACGATTAAAGGTATATCTTAAATCGTGGTTACGGCTTATGACCGAAAAAACGCAATAAAGATTGAACTCGAACGACCAATATCGGTTTGCCGCACTGATTTTTAAGGTTTAACGTCCGTCATCGGTGTATGCACTGCGCGATACCAGATGGCAGATAAGTTCGTTCCGAATATTCGAAATCGATAGTTTTTAAAATTAACCGTCATCGGCCGTAGAATTCTGATTTTGTGTCCACTACTGTTCTGTGTTCAGCTAATTTCTTTCCATACAACTATTCTGTTTTTGAATATTTCTGACTTTTATGGTTCTATAGACTGTACTTGTGTGGATGTATCAACAATCGGCATACGCACGTTCCCTGATTTCCTTAAATTTTTTTATAATTGTACGTCTTTTGAGGTCGTTTGTCTTAGTTTTTGTCAAACATGAGTAGTTTCGCACTCAAGTCAAAGGAAAACCGTATACAGAGACCGACACCGGTAACCACCACCGTGGCCTCTAACTCGTCGTCCGCATCTCGTCGCACCGTGGGTTTCGGGACGACCACCGTCACGGCTGCAAAACCGAGTGGTACACAGTACCGCCGATCCGTGCCCACAGCTATTGCCAAGAAACCAGATATATTACAACGTCCCAAGTTTGGCGGACAACAGTCGTCCAACCACAGTTGCAAGCCAGACATTACTAAAAATCTGCCCGTCAATAACGTACAGAAACCACCGTCACGGCCGTGTGAACCAGCAGCCCAGTCAAGGTGAGATTCTTGTTGATGTCCACTACCTGTGAGCAATCTTGTTTTAAATACATAGTTGGTACCCGGTGTTTACACGTCCCTAAAAACTACCTGTTTTTTTGACAAAAATTGTGAATTCTCATATGGTACTTACCATATGAGATTTCCAATCGATCACGGTGTGTATGATAACTATTGCATCTTGGTTTTTATCCAACTCCACCCTCTATACTAAGATTAAAATTTAATCACTTAACCAATTAGCCATATAGCATTATAAAACATTTAACTCAATATTACAAACTGATTAAACCCGTTAATAAAACATTATAAATATTGCAGAGGTGTACTAAACTAAAATAATATTTTAAATTTTGTAGTCAATTTACAATATAAATACATTTTTTAACATAAAGAATAAAAAATAACATTTTATATAGGTAATAACATTATTTACCTATAGCTAAGTATTTGAAGTTATACATAATAGGTAGTAGTAAAAATAAGAATGTAATGCTTATATGTACTAATTTTTATAATTTTTCACTACGAATTTATTGATATTTTAAGAAGTGTGTGTTTTTGTTTATTATTTATGAAAACATTTTTTAAATATTATTTTTCAATTTTAAATGGGTAGGTCTAAAAGACATTTTTCTATATAATATTGGTAGTTAGTTCTATGCACTATAATATTTATCAAATGATATGGTTCTTGTTAAAACTTAGTCGTATTAAAAATAGTGATATTAGATTTTTTGAAATAAGTAGTAGATATCCGTACATTATTTCGTAAGAAGATAACCTTGGTATAATAACTTGCACTATAATAATGCTTATTAGCTTTGAACCCAAAATGAATATGAATTCTGATAATCTCAAATATTTCAAGGCCATAACTGTGGGGGTCTAAGACCCCCCCCCCCACCCAAAAAAATTGTTTTCAATTATGGCCTTGAAATATATGTACCTACTAGATTAAGATGATTTGCAGAAGTGTTTTAACTATTAACACTTTTACACACTGAAAACTATTTTGTAAAACATTTTTGTATCTATAATTTTTATTGGAAAAATCTTACCACTCCTTCATGGTAAACCACCAGTATTAACATTCTACAACTTCTACTCTCTTGACATACAGAGTAAAGATTAAATTATCTACCTAATTAATAAATAAATAAAATATCAATTATTCTGAATACTTAGGTATTTATTTTAAATTAGATTTTGCCAATCAATTCTAAGTGATTATTTTAATATTTATCAAAAAAATATTTAGTTACATAAAAAGGATTAATATAAATTATTAAAGTTGAATTGCAGGACAATTGGCTGTCCTAAAACATTTAATTGGGATACTGGGAAGTATAACAACTCTAAAACTATTTACAATGATATTAGGTAATCTTTAAACCTTTAAGGCTTAAGTAATAATTAATAATATAAACATACCTACAGGTTATCTATATTACTGTTTTTAAATAATCTTGAAATTCCCTTGTTAACAATTATTTTTATAGGTTTTTAAAACTTTGTTATATTTTAAAATAATAAAACTAGTTCACATTAATATATTAATATTAAATTTTAAATATTATTAAATGTTAGTATATTAATATTTGTTTGGATTAATATATTTTAAGATTAAATTAATTATTAATCTTACAATATTTTATATTACAATTTATGAGTATTGAGATGAAGTTAAACAGTTTATTGCTCATTAGTTATTGATTGACCTATACATTATTCATAAACAAACTAAACTAATATTTTTTTTTTTTTTTGAAAATTGTTCGATAACATTTTAACCGTTTTAATGTGCTGTCCTTAATTTTACCCATATTTAAAACTTTTATTGGTCATTATTTGATAGAATTTTATTTTTAACGACAAACTTTTAAAATTTAAAATGTCATTTATGAAGGTATTGTACACTTGAATAGTTTATTAAATGTTATTCAAATAGTTACCATGTTTTAAAATAGGTTTTTTTTTTTAATTTCTAATATAAACCTTATCTTGTGGTCGTAATGAGTGATTCATAAATAAGTCTATAGTATATCAACTTTTTAAAAATATATTATTTTTTTTTTTTCAGAGTTCCTCACAAAGAAATATTTAAAATCCCAACTGTAGCTAATATACCAAAAAAGGCTTTACAAGTGGCCAATCCACCGACAACAGTCAATCAACTCCAGAACAATTTGAAAGCAGCCAGCCTTGATGAAAAACCTGGTACTGGTCAAGAAAATAATAACAGCATGGGCTTAACAAATAAAAAAGACGAGTACCTAAGTTTAACATACATAATAAATCAATTTAATTTTAAATAAATTATCATTAAATAGTGGTTTATATTTATTATTTAAATAGAAATAAATGGACTTTGGATAATTTTGATATTGGAAAAGCATTGGGAAGAGGAAAATTTGGAAACGTGTATCTTGCCAGAGAAAAAAGCTCCGGATTTATTGTTGCTCTTAAAGTTTTATTTAAAACACAAATTTTAAAAGCAAATGTTGAACATCAGCTTAAAAGAGAAATTGAAATTCAAACACATTTAAGGTAAACATTAAATTAATTTTTTATAAAAGCCTGTTATGTAAGACAAAAAAAAACTTCTTTTTTTTTTCAGACACCCTAATATTGTACGTATGTTTGGATATTTCCATGATGATGCTAGAGTATATATGATCCTAGAATATGCACCTAAACAGCTGTACAAAGAATTGCAAGCTCAAGAAAATCAACGTTTCTCTGAAGATAGGTAAATATGGATACAAATTATATAATCAAGTTCTAATACTCTAATCAATAAGAGAATACTACTGAGCAGCGGTCAAAATTCATCCACTCTTGTGCATTCCCGCCATTAAACTTGCCCAAACGCTAGCTGCTAACCACAGCTGCCGTTATGTAACAAGCGGGAGAAATTTGGGCACGAAACTGCAGAGCTCTTTCATTTAAATGTGCCAAAGAGTAGTTCTCTTGCTGGTGCCAGTATAGTATTTGTACAATTAATAATATATTATTAAACGTTGGTTGTGGGACATGAAACTAGATAATTGGATCAAACATTTCCCACAGACAGAATTCTAAAATATGTTTAGAATACTGAGTAATATGGGCAATTGCATTATGGAGTGTACCCTATTTTCAGAGACATAGTATATTAATAAATAATCAATTTCTTCTAACTTTAAAATAGTTGATTTATGCTTGTTATGTACATTTATAGAGAAATTATTAATTTGAAATTTGAATTGTAATTGAAAAGAAAAACGTCTAATTATTTTGTTAAATCATTTAAACATATATTGAATATAATATTATATTGTCTTATACATTCAGAAAATTATTAATTTAAATAATTCTAAAAGCCTACACATAATTTATTTTACTGAAACAAACAAACAAAAAAAAAAAATAATATATACTACTCTTGTATTAAATAGGGCAGCACTTTATATTAAACAATTAACAGAAGCGTTAATTTATTGTCATGATAAAAGTATTATACATCGTGATATAAAACCAGAGAATCTTTTACTTACCAAAGGAGGTGACTTAAAAATTGCTGATTTCGGATGGTCTGTACATACACGGGATTCCAAGTAATTTACAAAAACCAACATTAATTTTAATATTAACACCTTTAATTATGTTCTACAAATGAATAATAATTTTATTTTTCAGACGTATGACATTATGTGGAACCTTGGACTATTTACCACCAGAAATGGTAAGCGGAGACTCTCATGACAAATCTGTCGATGTGTGGAGTGTCGGTGTCTTATTATATGAAATTTTAGTGGGTAAACCACCTTTTGAAGCTTCAACATATGAAGAAACGTATAAAAGAATATTAAATGCTCAATATATTTTCCCGCAACATGTTGCTCCACTTGCTCGAGATCTTATATCACGTGTAAGTATTTTTAAATATAATTATTTAATCCACATATTATAATAAATAAAAATACTATTTACTCTTGTTTAGTTATTAAGAGTGAAACCAGAGACTCGATTACCTCTCAAAGATCTGTTACTGCATGACTGGATAAAAATACATACAAATCTCTAAAAGTAACTTATACATATTTCAATTTTATGAAATCTATTTTAATTTTAATAAGACTCATTTTATAAACTCGATTTTTCTATCAAATCTGATAAAGTGTAATAATACTAAATAATTGTGTCATTATGACTTTACATTAATAACATATTTTTTGTATACAACATGTTTTGTCCTTTTTTACATACTCATAAGTCAGAATTTGATAGTTTAATTATATTTTAAGGAATTAATTATGCATATTTAATATGAACCATCTGCTAAGGAAAATTTAATTTTGCATTAGTTCTTTAATTAATATGCACGTATAAAAAAAAATATTTTATACTTTCAGTTATAATTTTTTTTTTCTTACATTAGTGAAGTTGATTTGTTTTTTCTATGTAAAAATAAGTCCATACTAAACTGTGATTTTTAATATATACTTTGTAAATTCTATGTAATTGAATATTTGTTTAACTAAAAAATATAATTTGTAAATACTATTAATATATTATTATTTTTGTCATTTTGTTTAGTTCTTAACATGTTCTAAATCAAAATATTTTTTTAATGAATGCAAATAAAAAAAGAAGTACATAATTATGTTTTTTTTATATTTTTTATTTGTAAAAATCATAGCTTAAATAATTTATTATTACATAATATAGGTATTTTTAGTATCCTTGTTTGGTTGAAGTGTTCAAACTCATACTTTTCATTTTCCGCCCACATAACAAGACCTCTTATGCTTTAGGGAAGAAATTTATCTAAATGGTAAATATAAGTACATATCATAAGCATAGCTAACATTATATTTTTTCAAAATGTAAAATAAAAGAAAACTCACTTTTTCTCCGTTTTTGACAAAACAGTTTCTGATCACTCGTCCTGCTGCACATTTTTCAGTGGTTTTCGGATCAATAACAGCTGTACGAATAAAACAAACCGCCCGATTATCATCCGGAAAAAATATTTGTATATTTGACCGTTTTTCGCGTTTTTCAATTTTGCATGACAGTCACAAACTCACCTTCTTTTTCGCAAGTCTCTATAATGGTCACCGCCTTCTTGTGCTCTTCTGGTTGGTTGGCAAAGCGTATCCTAGCCATCGCCTTGCCGTCTTCCACACTGAACTTGTTATTCTTGATCAAGTTTAGATTTTTGTACACGCACTCTAAATAGCATCTTTGTTGCTCGTTCTGCGGTACAACCGTGTTGCTGACCAGTGCCATGATCTCTTGGGACGCGTGCAATTCGTCCTTGCACTTGACCGCGATTGTGTTCAACTTCTGTTTTAGAGCCACATGTCCTTCGGTCATCTGCGTAAATGAATATAATTAGATCGCATGGTGGACAAAAAAAAACAATTTCTAAAATAATTGTAGGTAGATATTAGGTACCTATTATACGTATATTATTTAATGATTAATAAGTACTAATATAAGTGTATAAATACTATGCATCTTAATCGTGTGTATAGCGTAGTCATTGTTATCTTGTACAATTTTTTTTTTATTAGAATTAAGGCTTCAACTATTGAGGTCATTAGCCTGGTACTGTGTGTGGAGGAACAGTTGGTTGGAACACGTTTTTATTTTGTATGTGTGGCAAGGATTTGTTGCTAAAAATCCGGGAGCTAGCAACACCGGCCGGTACGTACACTCGGAGCATTTCCGCAATTGAGCGTACGACCGCGCCACCATCTTCTATAATTATTAGCCCCATAGCCAACGTTTGAGAATCGATAAATATGATATAATAAAATTAAATTTCATAACAGATGACTTTACAAAAAAACCCGTTTTTTTTATTAATTGGTACCTATAGGTATCATAACTAGAGCTATGAATTTGTAAAAAATGTATTATTTTTAATTTACTATGACACAGGCACACAGCTTTAAATTAAGTAGTAATTAATTCAATTTTGTAACTTAATTTTTAATATTTTGAATAATTTCCGTTAATTTAAACATTTTAATTTTTACGCACAAGTGCATGACGCTTGTAATGTTTTATTAATAATTAGATACTTAAATTTTAAATATTTTAAACTTGTTGATAGGTAGATATTTTTATTTTTAAATTATGTTTATTCAGTATACTTAATACTTATAATGCATTCACAGCCCTAATTAATAATTATCATTTGAATAGTTTTGTATCGCAGTGATTGATCGTGGTTTTTCCTTCGTATTTTATGATTTTTATTACAAAAAATAATATGCAATTGCCTTTAGTGAAAAATAAGTATTTTTTATATATTTATCGCTTATTATTTATTGATAAAATATTCAAAAACGGAAATATTAAATTCAGTTTTAGCCAGTTTAGTCAATTTTTGCTTGAATTGAAGGGAGACGGAGTCTTTTTTAAAAAATATTTATGCGTGCCCCTTCTAAATATATTCTAATCAATGAGACATTTAAATAATCAGATACTTACATTTTTTTATACTTTTGCATCCCCCTTCTAATTTTTTCCAAGTTCAAGCATTGGTTTTAGCTGTACTTGCCTACACTTATACTGTCGCAGTTGTATTTTAGCACGACATTTTTAAATATTTTAATACGAGTTAGCTGCTGCAACTGTCATAACATGTATATTGCCTACATTATATGTATATTTAGTTTTGAATATGGTGACACCCTATAGTCCCCTAGTTGACAGTTGATATTGAATTTCATTAAACTTCAAAACAAATTGTGTGCTCTTGTCCATAGCGAATTATCTTTTTAGAGGGTTGGGTTATTTTGGTTTTAACTTAGATAATAATTTGTAACGACTTATACTGTAGGCTTTGGCGTGGTGGAGTTTCCTGTTGCTCCGACGGAAGACTTAACGGCGGCCGGCCGCTCCGTTCCGTTAACGGACGCTCCACTGGTTGTCGTAACCGTGGCATTGGCTCCGGACTTAGCGGTGGTTGAACTGTGTACATGGTCCTTGGCGTACGTGGTCTGTGGGTGGCTGGTCGGCGTTGACGACGACTGAACCGGCAGACGAGTGGGTGTCACGGTCGTAGGTGGCTTTGTCGTGCCGCTCTTGTAGCAAGTGGATATGTTACACGGGTCTGAGCTCTGAAGATGAAATAATGATTTACTATTTTATTGTTATGTCAATTTACACACCAACTGTCTTTAATCTTATTGGACTCGCTACCCAATTTAATTATTTTTATTTTTACGACCCATCGTATGAGTAATTCTAAATGTACAGTTACAAAAATAAAGCCGTCAGGACATAAGTAACCGCTGTACTGCAGTACAATTAAATTTAAATTTAATGATAAATCATTGTTTGCAATGAAAAACAGATTAACTAATCGAAAAGACAGTCTAACTTTTTTGAAATCAAGATCACCAAACAGTTATTTTAATAATAATATTAAAATTTTAAAATAGTTTGTTATTTTTTTCCCCGATTATTTTATAAAGTACTTAAAATTTTCAATTTCGATCTCCCTAAAGTACTAACTACATCTAATTTTATACTATGAACCTCCCTTAAAGTTGATGATCAATATAATTTTTAATGATTTGGACTTTTAAATAAATAATAAAATATAAAAATTTCTTCTTTGTTAATTGATTTCTATTATTATGACCAAAATAGTAAAATTTTGAGAAACTGTCATGAAAGAACGGATAGGTATTATATAGATCACGGGTGTACCGTGCGATTAGGATTTTAATGTATTATTATTATTTAGAATTACAATCTACTTTATACACATCATGGTTGAGCTTGAGTTGTCAAAGTAGTTTATATTTGATATTATCAACAGTGTTTTTATTGTGATTGATAAATTAGTGACCAGTGTCATTTTTAACTAACCAAAAATTGTTATGTTTTAAATATATCTTGTTTTATTATACTGATCATTGATGTGTAAAGATCCCATATAAATGTATTATTAAAGGGTTGTCAGAGACGTATATAAGTATTGCACCACGCTTCCACAAATAAGAAAACAAAACGCCCCTCTCCCACATGGCGTCCTGTAGTATTAATATAGATTTTGGAAAGTATCCATTATTTAGTGTAGTTACTATACGAATTCTCAGCACCCCTTGACCTAAACATTGTATGCTCCCATATATTTAAGTTTGTTTTTTTAATCATTATTTCAACATTAATTTTATTTATCAGTTTTAAATTTTGGAGTCTTCACATTTCGAAGCAAGACAATTGAACGCATGTCGATTCGACGAGTAAAATTAAAATAAAAATGCAAAATATTATTTATGCTGCACTTGTGTTAAATAATAATATGTTATGAACAATTTTTAAATACATAAAAATTGTTAAAAACACGTGGACCTAACTTTCGTATTTGTAATGTAAATTCAATATCCTCAGTATATTTATTTGAACAGCCATGATTTTGTATTTGTCTCCAAATTGCCAGGTTAAGTTAAAAAAAAACATCCATGTATTTTCGTGTTTGGAAATTCAATATAATTGATTTTTTTATAGTATAAGTACATGAATAATATTTTGTATGTTCCCAACCTTGGAATATATATAGGTAAGCCACCAAAAAAGCTTCACGAAAAACTCAAAATGAAAACAAAACTGCGTTGCAGCTGTAGCCTACAGGTATATATTACTGTACCTACATACATGTGGGTAATAAGTGTAATGATAACCAACCACCCTGCAGTTGACGGTATATACATATAAATATGAGACACTGAATGGTTTTACCTGCACGGTGGCGACCAGAGCGACCAAGACGGCGGTCGCTGCAGATACCTTCATGATGTCGACGAATGCACAGGTATACGCACGACGCCGATGATATTGCACTTATAAATGAAATAATGCCCGTGTGTGTGTGTGTGTGTACAATAATTTTACAACTTGACAAAACCGTAATATTTGGTTTCTGTGGTGTTCGCGCTGCAGTAAATGTCACCTGCTGGTACGATGATCTGCGCGTGTAATTCGACTGACGCCCGGCCGCGGTCCCCGAGGTCTTTTATACGGATCTGGTGCCTTTGTCGCGGTGTTATGATTATGACCTCTGTGCACATTAAATAGCAATGAAACGCAATGTCTCCGCGGAGACCAAATTGATGGGAGGACGTGGATTTTTTTTTTTTAATTTTCCTCCCGAACGCTTTTACATAAGTGACGCGTCCTGTTTGCGCAGCGCACGTAATAATTGAAGAATTAAATTGGCACGCCGCATACAATCGGCCGCCGTTCCCAAACAATAATATTATTATATAGTCGTGATTTCAATTGGGGAACAAACGCCGCGACGGCGATAGAAAATTGTGTATAATATTATATTATTATGCGGATTCGAGTACGTTATAATAATATAATATACATATGTACCTGCTTATATATATATATTCGTGTGTAAGCATATAGACACGCTCGACTCTTCCCGAGAAAAACGAAATACGTTTCCGTGTCGTATTTTTAAAGTGGACAATAACGATAATAATAAGGAATGAGTATATTGTATACATAATATATATTTATATATGTGTACATATAATGTGCGATATACGCACGTCAACAATTGTGAGGTATAGAAGACTACTGTGTACAACAGTCAACACAATACAACGCATATAAAACCATATAGAAATTTTAGGTACATACTGTACATACATTTCTTCGTGAAGAATATTCGTCTGACGTTAAAATCATTGAAATTGATTAATTGGCTTGAGAATAATTGGGTATATTTTGTAGCTGCAGGACCGGAAACGTTGCATATGAATACAATGTTATATAATATTATAGGTAGGTAGGTATATCGTAAAATATTACAATATGAATACGAGAGTTTCTGCGTATGGCATATAGATGCGACAACCTACATTAACGACATACATTAAATTAATAATAATATTATTTAATGTGTCTATAGCTGTATGGGTATATACGTAGCGACGTAGTGTTTAGTTATACGCTGCCGTTTATGATTTCCGCGCCCAACTTCCCATAAACAAACAGCGCTAAATTAACTTTTTTTTTTTGAAGGGAGGAGGCAGAGACGTTCACCAGCTTTGAACCTTGTTTTTACTCTTCACCAGAAATATGGTCTGTAAATAAATGTACTTGAAAATTTTAAAAGTTCTAGTTTTAAAAAATTAACTGGAAATGAGCTTGGAGAATCACTCTGTACTTATAAAAGCGCAAGATGATTCTTACGACAGTGAAATAGTGAATACTGCGGATTACAGATTTCTGAAAAGAAATAACTAAACATAAGTACCTATAACTTTTTCAAAAATATTAAAGGGGACCTTCAGTTCTAAAAAAATTGGGCTATTTGCGCCTATCCAGCTATAAATATGTTTTAAAATTAAAATTTTATTTTAAATAATTATTTTAAGGTATTAAATTATATTTTAACTAGGGCTCGAAAGTTATAGGAGCTAAAAAAGGCAAAATATGCATCAAAATATTAAAAATTCAAAAAAACCATTTCATGTTGTTATTCATATGCACAAAAACAAATTTAAAATATGGTGGAAAACTTGGCATTTTGACATTTTATTGAACTAAAAAAATAGTTAAAATATATTAATTTCAAAGATAACAATAAATACCTATATTAAATAATATCGAGTTTAAAATACACTAGCTAAGAAAGAAAAAAAAATGTATTTTTTTTAAAAAATATTTAATATGCATAATATGCGTATGAAAATCAAGAAATATACGTTTATTTCCACTAAATTGACAAAATATGCATTTTAAATTTTATATTTTTAAACTCTCTATTGTATAGCTTGATTCCTTAGCTTGAGCTGCTAAATCAAGAGCATAAAATATAACAATATTCAGTCAGCTCCTACAACTTTCCACTTCCCAGCCCTAGTTATGACTTTTAACCCCCTCCCACCACTCGTGCTGAATTCAAAAAACCATTATAATATACTTTTAAACAATATTGTATCAATTCGTTATTTCCTTATTCATGCTGAAGTATCTCCGATGGGTGGTCTCTTCCCTCAGTCTCTTCTGTCTATTTTGTTCTATTTTTTTTTTATCACTTAAGCTTATTGTTCATTAATTGTAACAGATAGCGTAATTTATATTATTGTTATAAATTTCTAATACCTACATTCCTCTTCATGATTTCGATATTTATAAAATAAATTTTGATATTTATCATAATAAGTAACCAGTAGAGGTAATTTAGTACCTAACTACAGGAAGGTACTTAAAATTATTTAAATACTGCAGTTCACTATCTCTTTCTCAAGTCTGTTTAACTATATAATTGTGTTAATTATAAATCAGTAACTATTACTACCCTGCAGTGTCTACTGTCTAATAATACCTACATTATATAACACTTGACAATGATACTGATCCAGATTCTAGATGACTCGCCCAATTTATTTAGTTTTTCAGTTACTCAAAATAAAAACTGTTATTATAACAAATTTGCCAATTAATTGAATTGTTATGACACGATTATTATCGATTAAAACAACTGATTACCGGTGGTCAGGAATTTATTGCTACTTACATGCATATACGATATACATAGTAATGGGTAAAAGAAACGTTGGGTTTTTCCCATGAAAAACACATTAAACCTGCACAGCCCACAACCGTGATCGGAATCGCACAATCAACGTCATTAGTTGTTGTTACTTGTTTTGCATATTATTATTTTTATACGTGTATAAAATATTTATTTTCCGTATAGCCGTCAAGTAATATAGCCTATAGGTAAAAATCTTATATTATAATTCTACTACCAAAATCAATAATTTTCGTATAGGTTATATAGAAGTACGCCGCATGCCCATTTATACATTTTATACCCAAGTATTTAAATAACCGTTGTCCGTTGGGCAAGTGGGCGATTGTAAACTCAGCCAGAATACCGGTCAGATAAAAAGATAATTAAAAGGTCTAATAAGGTCATTAGCCTATAACGATTGCATACAAGTATTAACATTAAGGGAGTACATTATGCAGAACAGTTGAGGTAGTTTGTAAAATTTATTGTTGCTATTATTACTATTGTTTTGTTTTTTTTTTTACAGTAATTTTGATAAGCCTGCGTTTGTGAAAAAATTGTATATATTTTTGGAGTTTTCCTCGTCACAAATGCTTGTTTCATCGTTTATGGGTTTCCGAGAATATGTCTGGAGCTGCTAAACTTGAAGCATTCTAGTGTGATGTGTTTGATGGTCATTTGCTCGACACAGAGTTCGCAGACCGGGTAGTTTTCTTTTGTAATGAGATGTAAGTGAGTTAAACGGGAATGTCTACTTCGAGTCTTAGTGGTAACTATTTCTTCGTGCCTGGATGAAGATGAGGAGCGTTTCCATAACGATAGTGTTACAGAATGCTATAAATAGGTGCACTAATGGATTAATATAAGACTTCGAATATTTACAAATTGTATCACATCATTTTAGTTTACATACATAACATAACTACTGATTTTTTTACTGATTTAAATTTTTAATATGGACGATTATTATTTATTATGAAAATTATGAATTTTTTTTTTGATAATATATTATATTCATTTTACATTGCTACTTGATTTTCTTCACTGGCGGAGTTTACATGAACTCAATTTTACCTGATTTTTTAAGTAGCGGAGTTTACATGCGCCCAGACTAGTAGGTACGTATAAAGCGGTTTCTTTGTTTAGAAGCGGTTGAAATTAGAATATTTACTACAAAAAATTACAAATTATTTGGTAGTTACAAATGTATTAAATGTTCAATTTTTACAGCTAAGTCTTGAAAACTTAATACAAGATTTCTCATAAGTAGAAAACATTGGAACCAACAAATCTAAAAAAAATATAGAAACACGAACATAAGGACGAAATTAGAAATGTAAACAAAGAATAACGATTTTATTTTTTTTGTAATTCAAAAATTTTTTGTGAGGATTTGAAATTTGTACGTATATTACAAATATTTTATACACCAATGACTTTTCCAAAACATTTAGAAGAATTTTAAATTCAATGGTATTTTTAATTTAATAATTAATTACTGTTATAGCAATATAAAATATATATTTAATATAGACTGACAAAACTTCTTCGTTTAAAATTGTTTTTTGTATGCAATGTAAATATATCATTGAATTCAAATTTAACATCCAGGGGTAGCAAACTTTTCTGAAGCCACGTACTATTAAATTATGAAAACTATTTTATAAATATATTGTTGTTGTTTATTTATAACGATAGAATAAAATATGAATATTTTAATTTTTTACGTGCCCTCAATTGTTTTTGTGTGCTATGGATTGACCATCGCTGTCCGCTGATAGTCGATATACATAGTGACTTATATCAGTTCTAGGTTAATGAATATGTTGCCATTTACCATTTATCCATCATAAAAAAATAATTATATTAATAATAGTATTATGTTTTATATAACATTATAATCTAATATTATTGAAGAAATAATATTAAATCTGTCTGTTTATTGTCAAAAAACATCAATTGTTTTCATTACAATTTATTAAGTATTGTATAAATAAATTGACACTATTAATATTAAATTTAATAATCTATTAGTAGATATAATATGGGGAGTACAACAAATACCATTAAGAATCAATATATTATTATATTAGCTGTAAAATTGTAAATATACCTATTATATATTGCAAAATACAAGGTGTAACAAAATGACTTAATAAATTAAATAACTTTTGTTTTAATCAATAATTGTATAAAAAAAAATTATTTATATAATGTATAGACGCTTGCGTTACAAATTAAGTATAAACATTTTTTATTTTATTAAATTTGTTTTGGAAAAATTCAAAATAGGCAATTTGTAAATCTAATTTTTAGAAAAATGTCGACGGTAAAAAATTTTATTTAAGTCAAATTGTTTATTTTTTTGCAATTTTTTAATATATCAATATTTTTTGGAGTAAATTAATTTGAAATGTTTTTGGGGAATTTTTAAACATAGGTTTTAAATTGTTAGTTATTCACTTAATTTTCATAATTATTTTCATGCATTTAACTAGTATCAATTTAAAAAAAAAAAATCAAAATTGCATACTCATAGCATTTTATTATAAGCATTTAAAGTTGAATTCTTTTAAAATTTATCAAAATCACCAACAATTGCAAACTATTGTGCTGTTTATAAAACCCAAATTAAAAATATTAATCATAGAAGCTTGAAACATTCTACTGTTATTTAAAGTATTGTTTTCTATACTCAATGAAATGTTCAAAATATTTAAACTAATATTAAGCTCATTAGGTATAATATTTTATTTAGGTAATTTTTAATTTTTGAATTTTTTATAAACGTTCATAAAAATTGTTTAGGCTTGGTTATAAAGTTTAACAATTTAATTCAGGATTCCATTTGATTTATTTTCTTATATAATTTTATAAAAATATAAAGACAATTTTTTTATAGATATTTGCAGTTCAAATTTGAATTAAATTAAATATTTAAATAAAGAATAACGATTTTAGTAATTTTGTTTTAATTTAAAAATATTTCTTGTGGGATATGACACTTTTCCGTATATTAGTTTTAAATACATTGTAATATCACAAATTCACAATGACATTTTCAAAACATTTAAATTAATTTTACGCTATTGTCTATATTTTACTTCAAATCTATATTCACACCGCTCCACAGTAAGTCAATATAATATTGAATCAAATGTTATTGATAATAATATTATTTGAATATTATATGATATGAATGTATAATACTTTTATAATTATTGATTAATATTAAAATAATAAATGATATAATAAATGCAATGTATTTGGCATATTGCTGTCCATCGGAAAATATATTTGCGTTGATGATTATATCAATTGAACCAAAGTGTACAGATGTACACGGGCTTCAGTAAATACGATACCTCTAGATTAAATCGAAAACTGGAATAATCAATATTATGTAGAGAAATCGTTAATTATAAATCTGTTTAGGCGGCTCGAACTCTTATCGCGCTAAATACATCTGACCGACCAGTGTGGGCAAGCCCGAAAGCCCCTGTCGTCCAAGCCACCAATAAAATTAATTTGTATTAAAAATTCTTCAATTTATGTTATTTAAGGTATGTAACACTTATTTTTAACATGTATATTATGTCTTATGACTGGGGGGGGGGGGGTCATTCTATAAATTTGTGCGACACCGAGAGCGTTACCATGACGTCATTAACATTCATCATTTTTTTGATCAATATTTTTTCATCGACTTTTTCTGGTCGGTAGCCATAAAATATATGCGATGTATCTGCATGCAGTGGAGATACTCTTTTTTTTTTCTATAAATATCGATAAAAAAAATTTTCGTTGGATGAAATTGCTTGAAAATTTAATACAAGATTCCTCATAAGTTGTTAAAATAGCAGATAAAAAAAATATTAAAATACACAGTTAAAATTTCTTTTCTTTTTGAACACCTGTTAAAATTTTCTGGATGCACTCCTGCCACCGACTGATGGACTACGATCCATATTATAATATCTCAACTCTCGAGTGCATTTCGCAGTGCGCCAATTGCGAAGTTCACGGACGAATTTATTGGGCGCATAGGTACATTTATACAAGGGAATTAAGGTTGTCGTCGCATATCGGTAATAGTCATATAATGAAACGTTGTGACGATAACATAATAATTTTTGTTCAAACATATTTCCTCTATAGTCGGATACGCGTCACCGTGATAAATCATAATACTTATAGTAGGTACTATAACGCTGTATCGGTCTGGTATAACATATAAAACGCATAAAAAAGCAAATTGCGTTATAAGTTTTATGTTCTTTTTATGTTTATATTATGTTATCAGTTATTGCATTAATGTTTAGCAAAGAATTTGAGATTTCGATGTTTACAAATCAATATGCGACTTATATTTTTAATATTCACCAATCCGTCCGAAATGTGCCACGTAACTATAAATAAAAATACTTATAAATATAATAGTATATATACATATATATATATTTTAATAATGATGAGTTGTTTAGTTCATCCGGGTATAACCATATATAGATATAGATTATCGGACATTAATTTTAATTAGATATATATTTTGTTATCGCTTATGACTTATATGACATAAAATGTATGTCATAAAATATGACATAAAATGTATATCATATACACTTGCACACACCTGTCAGGGGTGCCTGCCTAACCCCACTGCTATCCACCCGCCCAGCATTGATTACACCCTTGAACATATTTTTGAAATCTAAATAGCTGAAAGTTAAATGTTTTAAGAAATTCATATGATTTTTTTCCTATTATTTCGACCTTCGCAATCCTCGCCTTGATATTTTAATAAATATAGATTATATCGTGAATTTAACGATGTATAAAAAAAACTAATAAACTGTATTTTATCTTAAAAATTATAAATAGCAATTAAAGACAAAATTGCATAATAAAATGATTTTTCACCATGAAGACATCCTATAAATAATACGCCACTGCTGTTAACTCTCAAAAATTCAGAATTTATTCTATATCTATATCGGTATTAATTAGTTATCACTTAAACGTTACACCTCATGACTAATACTATTGATACTAAAGTAAAATATATAGTCATATTTATTTTGAATTTATAAAACATTAAACGTATTGGTTGCGTGCACAATATCCATTGAATACATATATTTAAATATAAGTTAAGTATACTCTGAGGTTTACGATTGTAATTTTTAATCCTTTCATTAAGAATTCAAATTATTTGCTTAATATACTTTTTTATAAACATTCTCAGTTTTATTATCTTTTAAATGTTATTAGATGTGTAAGTATTTTCTATAACAGCTAACAAGTTTAATAATATTCATAGTCAAAACTTCATTATCTATAGAGTTATTGTGTTCTGGAGTTCAGTTTACTCGAATTCAAGTATTCAAAATTGAAATGTGTCCTGCAGTATTGCCATATTTCTGAATTGGTAAGTATGAAACGTAACTACATAAGACGCGAGTAGAATGCTAAGCAATATAATAATTTAAATTTAGTATTTCCTAAAACTATGGTATAAAAATGGTAAAATATTAACTAGATATTTATTATAATAATACGATAAAAGTATATTATACTATATATAAAATAAAATCAAAATAATTGTTACCAACAACATGAGATTTCAATTAGTTTTATTTACTCGGCATGTGACATTGAGTTTTGTGGTAAATTTTTTAAAGACCTATGTCAAATTTCAAAAGAAAAAACCGCACAAGGTTAAGTGATCACTTAGATCAGTCAACTATAAATAATTTATATTTTATAAAATATCTTCAAACAGTACGCAGTCTTATTTTGCCAATCAAGCCGTCAACTGTCAAGCTTCCATAAACATTAGTTTGCGTTTTTAGATGTTTTGTCAGATACATATTATATTTACTTCAAACTACTGTTGAGAGATATCTTAGTAAAATCGAAAAATAAATAAATAACAAATATATACCAACTGCTAATTAGAATGTTCAATATTTAAACAGGCACGGTTTTGGTTTCTAACAATAAATATAATATTATATATATATACCTACAATACATTTATTATATCTACTATTATTATTATATAATTACGAATAACATTTTAAATATTTTGAAGATATTATAATGATTAATGTGACACAATTGAGATTTGAGTTTAGTTTCCTTTTATTTTTAATTGAACTTTATAATTTATTTCGCTTCGACGACTTGACCTTTAGCTACATAAATTTAAATTATTATTTAAAATAATTACATGTTGTATACAAACATACCAATGAAAAACAAAATAAACATAACAAACTTCATATTGTTATATACGATATTATAATAATAATAATGGTAGTAGGCAATTAAGACAGGCAATCAAAACGACGATAACCGTAATATTTTTAATGACAATATTATTGTAGTAAAATCTATCGTTGTTCAATTAGACAGTATACAATTTGTGTTCTATAATATTTGTCTAGTTTATTTTGCTGGAACAATAAAAAAACCCGAGAAAGTCGCTCTGCAGTTGTATATAGTGATAATGTTGAATGTGTACACAGTAAGCCACTGTAATGGATGTGCTAATAATTTAAATTCAATGATAAATCATTTGTTATGAAAAACAATTCTTAACGGAGACGGCATGTCAGCCTCACCGTACACAATAATAAGAAATGAATAGGCCAATCGTCACTATCAGCATAGGCGCAAATGACTTCATTTTTTTGGGAGGAACTCAAGCCCCCCTCTCAACCCCATAACATGTTTCATAACGCATAATATAACTAGCTTTTGAAGTGGGAGGACTCAGCCCCCCCTCCCCTATATGCACCTATGTCTATCAGCGTTCCAAGTTATCAAAATTTGAGGCCAGATTTTATAACATTGTGATAACTATTAAGAAATCTTTAATTGCTTCTTCTTAAACCTTAGATCATATACATATGATCTAAGCCTTAAACCGTATAGAATGATAGATGCATCAGTTTAAATCTTAGTATGCATTTAAACTTCTCCTACGAGACCGTGGCCTCAAACACATAGTCGTGGCCTGCCCATTAATTTTTTATTATCAATATATATTGATAATAAATTATATATATATATAATTATATATTATATATATATTGAATATATTCAGCCTATACTATTATAGTATTACATTACAGTTCCTAATTTATTATATACAACTATGTAAGTATAATCATGTTATCACTTAATATCTAGCAACTAGAATTAATATGTGTTAATAGAAATTATTCTATAGGTACTTTATTGCTTAAACGCCCGAAATCCGATTACAAATACATAACAATCATCATAACAGTGGTGCCAAGACATATTTTTAAGATGTAGCAAAATATAATTTTACCCACCCTCCTTTTTCAAAATTCAAAACTGAATGGTCTTTTATCGGTTATACTAACTGTTAATATTGGTAAATATTAATATACCAAGAAATAGGTATTATCAGAATAGGAAGTGGTTTAAGCTATTAAGAAAATGATTAAATGACTGAATTTAATCGTAAAAATGACATATATAATAACTATTTTTCCCAACAACTTTCTATTATTAAATATTTTTGTTCTTTAAATATTGTTCTTCCCTTATTTTCTATGTGTAGCGTCTGCTACACCTAGTCATAGGGTTGAGCGCCACTGCATCGTAATATATTACATTTAAAAAAATGAATTTACGTTAACGCGAATTTAAATTATGTTAATAAGAGAAAATAATATTAAGGATATCTTTGTAGAAATCGAGAACAAAATTATTAGATACGATCGAAAATACGACGCATATTAAATGAACTGTATATGTATACTCGCAGTAAATGATACTCATACAGATATACGGTAAATGAAAGTTTGAAAAACCATCGACGGTTTTAATTTGTTTTGCACCTAGTAAAATAATTCACCTTCGATACGTATAGAAATTGATTTGAAAATTTAAACCTACCTACATAAAAATATAGTGGCACAATTAATGATTTGTTTTCATCTATAGATGACTGTGACTGTATATATTATATATTATACATAATAGTCTACACGGTGATGATGCATGCATATAAAATCGACCTATATATTATACAGATATCAGGTGCACAGCATTTTTAAAAGTCGAAAGTATAAGTTTACTGTAATTTATTGGAATATATAATAGAAATCCAAAGAACGACTTCGTTTAGAAATATTATACCTATACTATTCGGGCATGAGTATTGGTGTACAAAATATAGTAGCTCTCTGTAACTTAATGACGTTTAATTTTGATTTCAATAATAATTTAGTCAGATTAAAATTTCGAAAAAGAGCTGATTTTACCAATCAATAAACTTAAACATTTATAATAATTATCATTACTTTACTACATTCACATCGCAGAAACGTAATTTGTTCGCTAAAGCAAATTCGAAAGCTATTAAACTTAGTATAAACGTGGACTTTTTATTAACAAATATTAATGTAGGTATATAATATATTTATATATATACCGTTTTACCTATTATACCTCCGCGTTTAAACATAAAAGTAATTTAAAATTTTAAAAATGTATATCATATAACATATTGATTTAAGACTTTAATTAAAAAAGGGGGAAAGTAGGTAACTACTCGGCTGTACTACAGTAAGAGTCTAGTTAATGAGACGTTGAGTAGGTCACTGCAGTAATGGATGTGATAAATTTGAGTTCAATGATAAATCATTGCATACGAAAACAGTTTTGAGCGGAGACGGTCTGTCAACTTATTATCATATACATAAATATATTGTTATTAGTTACTATTATAGTAATTTATTCATTAATTAATAATACACTAGTCAATAGTCACTAATATAGTAATACGGTATTTATTTAATGTAATAGTATATATGTAGGTAGGTACAAGTTTACAACAATCAGACTATTTTTTATCGATGTTTATAGAAAAAAAAAATAAGTCAAATGTCTATAAATAACTTAAGGAATCCGTCCATAGAAGATGCTAGTATGAACATTTAGTGAAAACGATTTCGCCGTAGATTGTTTTTGTGTAAAAATTCCAGTTTTTCCTTGATTTTAATTTTTACCGATTATTTCGAAAAACAATGGACATTTTTTATCATAACACAAAAAAAAAAACACATCATTATTAAATCAATATATTTTACATTTATGATTCATCGCTCTGCTCAGAATCTAAAATTCCATATATCTAGCAATAACTATAATAACTAACATTGCACTTCTATTAGTTCTATATGTATTGGTTAATGGTTATTACTTATTAGTTATTACTGTTATTAGTAATAATAACCTATTATATTAGTTATCTAAGTATTTTAAGTATCAAAACGTGTTTTTTCAATACTTTTTTGGTAAGGACTACCTACAAACTAAATAAAAATTTTTTATAGAATTTCTAACTTATTTCATATGTAATAAAAAATGTACAACGTTCTATTCCGTAACGTTTTAAAATCATTAAATGTTTGTTTTTTCTTAATTTTTTGTTGAAATTGCCTATACTTAACCCCTTAAAGGTGCACTCTCAAAAAAACTTGTCTCTAAAAGAATAATATGAGAAATGTACATTTTTAAACACCCTAGACAGAGGCCTCTCAGGGCTCAGATACGGCCTTGTTTATTTACAAATAACAAATAGTCCGTTTAAATAATAGAGTAGACAAACGCATACTTGCAATAATATATTACACGTTTTCTCAACAGAAGTAAATCTTAATGTATAGATATATAATAATATGATATTTATGGTTGTTCAGAATATCTAATAATAATAGATATAGTAATATGAAAATACTAATACAGGGTGGAGAGTTGTTACTTCCTTATTTTAAAAAATCATAACACAAAAAATATTGGCAATAACGATTTAATTATTTCTTCTGTGTACAGGGGTATATTTAAAGTTAGGCCTCCTAACTTAACTTTAAATGTATCCCTGTAAATATAATGTAATATTGCCAATATTTTTTGTGTTATGATTTTTTAAAATAAGTTAGTAACCATGCCCCACCCTGTATATAACTAAATAGAGAACATATACGTGTTAACTAATAATAGTATGATGATGCACTACTAATAATAATTACACATTTAGGTACAATTTAGGTACGCATAGATATTACATCTGAGCGACTGAGCACTACAAGCCAATTTAATCGATTTTAGTTGACGTCTTCACGTCAGTTGTTAAATTGTTGCTTAAAAATAATTAAAATAAGTGAGAAATGATCGCACATAATATTAGTACTAATAATAAATATTAAATATTGAAAATCGCACAAAGTGCAATTTATTGTAGCCCTCAAAAATATATAATTAGGTATGTAAAATTTAGGCAGTGACGTCATAACGATAACTTTACTGTTATGTATATAAATGTACAGTTATATGTACTTCTACTTTTTTTGCAAAACAATAAACACTATAAATATGCAATGCAGGTGGACAAGATTAGGAACGGAAAATCAAAATAAAGATTATACATTTAGGAGTAATGACGTACATAAGTGTAACATTTGTATTAGGTACCATATTATTAGTACCAATAAAGAAGACTTAAATTATATTAAATAAAATTATACATCGGTTTTTAAGATATAATAAAAGTTTGTACCTCCACAAGACATTCCTTAATATAGTTCAAAAAATCTCAATAATTTGAAAATATGATCTTTAGGTATATATGAAAATTCCAAAAATCAGATTTTGAATAACTGCAGTATCATTGAAAAAAAAGGGTGTATGCATCCTTGGTGAATCACCATATACAGTATAACCTCGATTATCTGTATTCGCGATTAACCGTGCTCACTCTTCCGAAAATATTTGCAGTGCCTGTTTATGATGCTTGGGAAAACGTACCTACAAATACGTTAAGACTTTTCTGCGCAAAAATTTTAGATCAAGTCTATAATTATTTAATAAAATATATTTTAAGTTCTGACAACTTGTTATATATAATATGTATGTATGTATGTATAATATTATTGTATTTCGTTAAAGAAAAAGTCTCGATTAACCGTGGTTTTTATTTAACCGCGTAACCCCTCCCCACCATTACCCCAGATAATCGAGGTTCTCCTGTAAATATAAAACAAATTAAATGCATCTATTAGAAAATGCTTTTCTTGGTGTTATAAATTATACCACTCAGAAGAATGTTAGACCAGTGGCGTCATTTTGGGGATGGCAGAGGAGGCATTTGCCTCCCACCCTTGTCATCAGCGAATCGTTAGGGTGTGGACTGGTGTTAAGTTAGTTTTGGGTCGTCAACATGAATTGAGTGATGTCATTGCTAAATACAATTTAGCAATAATTCGTGCTAATAATACGTACCTAAATAATTATATATAAAGTATCCTAAACTAACAAACCAAGTCTATATAAAGTAGGTACATAATTAGTAATATATATTTATCCCTCCACATATATTTTAGTCATAATTACACCACAAAAATGGGTTATTTATGGCCATCATGGACGACAAAAAATATAAAATATTGAAAAAGGGTATTTGGTATATTGGTAAAAATTTGTATTGAGATGTAATTGGGACCAATAAGTTTGCGAGCTTTTTTTTCAGTTTTATTATAGGCTGGTCAAAACTTTTGCTCCGTTTCAAAAACTTAAATGACGCCACTGAATTGTTAGTCGTATATTATTCTTACATACTATAATTAGGCGATTATAGTATATGAATTAATGAATATTATTATCACTCATACAGTTATACTGTCATACACTTTAGTAAAACACTAATAAAATAATAAATTATTGATAGTTATACTCTACCATACTACTTAATATCCCAAAAAATATAGGTTAACGCAGTGGTGTACCGTTGGAGGGGAGGAGAGGGGAGGGCCTTAGCGCCTCTTTGTTGAATTTGGCGAGACACAAGAACGATAGTATGTGCGCATTTATAATAATATATTTGTAAATGTATTATTATTATTGTTTTATGAACGCGTGGAACGTTGAAACACGTGAAAGGAAATGATAATATGGCGATAGGGTTTTGTGCTCACGTTTTATGTATTGCACATTTGGGAATAAAATACGTATCTACGTCGCTTGTCCTCGACAATAAATATATATTATTATATTTTAAATCATCTACTCCCTCCCCCCCCCAAAAAAAAAAATAGGAATAACCTACACCCCCACAACAATGGTACTGAGCTAATAAAAAATGTAGATAGTGCAACAGCAACTGAAATATTCTTGTCTCACAGTCAAAAATGATATCACGATGCTAGGTTATGCTAAAATTTTCAGTTTTACTTTAAGAATATTTTGTATGATGTATGTACACGAGACATAATATTCTATATAATATTTATTAGATTACATATTTTATAGTCTATATCATCTATACATGGTTATATATATTAATATTTATATAGATGTACCTTTAACTCCTATAGTAGTAAATATAGTGAGTATCTACAGCTTGTGCTCTGTAGACTATAAGGTAAAAAAGTAATTACCTATTAAAAACATGTAATACGCATATAGATAGAGTACATTAGCGGTTTTATGACGTACAATATTGTATTAAATTTAATTAATTTATGTAACTGGGTCCAAACACGTATAATATTTTAATAAATAAATAAATAAATATGCCACAATGCATTGTACTTTTGGCTATCAATTGATATTTTCATTAGATATATATATTTTTTTAATTATATTCGTTCGGTCGGTTGGTGTTTATGTTTGATTATTACCACAAACTAAGATATCTAATATTTATCTAATAAAAAAATATAAACTTTGCAATTTTGCATAAAAAAACCTAAACATAAAGTACTGTCTCATACATCCTAATTTGAAAGTATAGGGGTGTGCTATAATAATATCTGAAAATTTAATTGGGGCGCTCACTACTCTTCCACACCACCCCCACCAAGTCAAGCACTGTAGTCATTTTAATCCTAAAATGAACAATAGTTATAATTTTTGTCCCCACCACCAAGGTAGTAGCTAGAATATATTTACGGGGGAGAAGGAATGAACCGCCACCCCCTAAACACGGCCTTGCTCATTAAGCTTAACATAGTTGATGCTTAGACGTTAGACGACTTATATTCAATATGTATTTATATAATATTATACATTTATTTATACCTAATATACTTTATAGGTACTTAGGTACCTACTGATGAAAATATGCAAAACAGATCTTGTTTTTTTCACTTGTATTAGTTATTTATGATTATTTGCATCATCTTAGGTAATTATTTTATAATAACGCGTAGGTATCTACACAAAACAAAAACTGTCCAAGACTGCAAGTGGTTGGTAAAATGTTGGCAATCGGTTTTCATTATACTCGCATAATTGTTATCTAATGTTATAAATCTAAACGTTTAAGATTTGTCGTGATTTTACAATATTGCGATGCGCGAGGTCGATGTAAAAGATTTGATAAACGACGAGCTAATATGACGATTAAAATGTCCAACACAACAGTGTATGAATTATTCAATACTTATTCAATATTCATTAACATTATTTATTCGCTCTAATACTTCAAAATATATAGAAATGGGTCTATGTTATTTATTATTTTGCCTACTACGTATTTAACACACGTTGTGTAAATTACACTTCAAATTCCATATTATTATATTACAGACGGTACAGCGTTTGTCATCGATATTGTAAAACAAAAATATTAATAAGTTTTTTTTTTTAAAAAGTTTCCCCTCGCGCATTTTTGTAATTATTTTTCAAGTTTAGGCAATAAAAAAATAGAAAGACTGCATCGCACTCCAGCGCAGGTATTAATTATTATGATATGAATTGTTTTATTATTGCACGTCGAATACCTACGAAATGGAACAGTAAAATGGATTACAATTATTTGTACAACGTGCAAAAACGAGTTTTTTGTTATGAACGTCCGACATCACCAGTGTGTGTATGTGTGTATCTATAATAAAACATATAATTTATACTTATTTAAAATATACTGTATAATAATTACAGGAAAACAAAAACAAAACGAATCATTCCTGAACAAACCGCCATACATACATATATATATTTATGTATAAAACATATTCCTGCACACTACGGCCCCACCATCAATCGGTACACACACTGATCACACACGTCAGACCTTGACCATTATTATCATTTCTACTACTACTACGTACTACTACTGTAGTAGTAATATTATACGAATATTATTATTATTATTATTATTATTATTAAGTATTGGATCGAGAATCGATCAGTTACGTTTAATGAATTCACGCCGCACTACGTGATCTCCACATTCTCTACATAGGACACCACCGTCGGACCTACTGCAGAGGTATATTTTATATTTTTATAGTATTAAAATAATTATTTTATTATAATTTATATATTTATAATATTTTAATAGTGTAGGCACCTATATCTATACACAATAGGTACGTTTAAAATAGGATTTTTTTTTATATTATGTGCTAATATTTACAATATTTACTTACACATATTATTATTGTTTAGTTTTAAAATTATTATGAGAATTACACTACCACTGCAAAGCCTGGTATTTATTATACACAATATATAAATAGTACAGCAAATTAATTTCCTTGCATGTCTAATGAAACCAAAAACAGAGTTAAACTTGTGATCAGATAATTTTAAACTCTTATTAAGATTTTTTGACTATAAAATATTAATATCATGCTTATGACTCTGGACTTGTGAAGACAAATGTTCAGTTTAAGCAAAATATATATATATAATATGTACCTGGAACTCAAATGGTCTTTCTATTAGTAATTGATCGTTTAGTTTTAACAGTGTTTTTTTTTTAGATGTGGTCAAAAATGTTGCTGTTAAGTTTAAATACTTACATTCTATTGTCAGTAGTGGATGGCAGTAAAATCATTTTTTTGGATACTGTGGTGAAGAAAAATCCGCTTAATGAGACCGTAGCTATGAATGAAACTAGAACTCTGAATGAAATTAAACCTATGAATTCTATGTTCTTAGACACAATTACTAATGCAACTAGGCCTATGAGTTCTTTATTCCTAGATAAAATTACTAATGAAACTAAACCAATGCATATAAATACAATGTCTAATGAAAAACAAAAAATGAATGAAACTAAAACAATGAATGAAACTAAAACAATGAATGAAACTAAAACTATGAATGAAACTAAAACTATGAATGAAACTAAAACTATGAATGAAATAACTCATCAATACCCATCAAACTCAACTTCAAATAACACAGACGTAAATTATTTTATCTCTAATTTTACATTACATTTGTTGGTAATTTTATTTTGAAATTTTAGGTATTGACATTAGGTTTATTTGATGCGACATTGAATATTGACAGATCAATTGAAAATTTGCAATCACACAGCCCAAATCATGATCATAATATTATTATATCACCGATAAGTATAGCGGCTGCTATGTCACTTATCCTTCTAGCAGCTCATGGTGAAACCAAAACAGAAATTGGTAAATTGTTTGGTTATGATGAGAAAACAATAAGCCATTTATCTGATGAGTGAGAGTTTGTACATTTTATCTTATAGTTAAAACTCTAAAAATATTTTTTTAATATTATAGAAATAATCAACATTTCAAGGATTTAGGAACATTATTAAATTACTTTCAAACCAACTCTGTTAAAAAATTGGGCACAGAAGTTAACCTAGCAAAAGCAATATTTATTCAAAATGGCTATAATATTTCAAAACATTTTATGAAAGCAGCTAAAGATTATTTAAATTGTGAATTGGTTACAGTTAATTTCAAATCAGATGGAGAACATACAAAACACATTATAAACCAGTATGTCATGAAGTTTTAGTCAATTCATATTTATTTAAAAATTTCAGTTTTAATTATAACTGTTTCATTTTCTTATATTATTAAATATTTATTTTTATTAATATATTTGTATAGCCTAATAAATAATAATCTATGCTTGGATAGTTTTTCTGTTTTTATATATTATATTTTTAAAGATAATTATTATAAATGCATACATTTATTTTAGATTTTTATAGTATAAGTTATACTGTAAATATAATTAATTAATATAATTAATTGCATGATTGATTTATCAATCAATTTTGAACTAACTAAATTTTATAATCATATGGTATTTATTTCTACAATTAATATTACATCATATTAATCCTTAGTATTAATAAATTTAATGAATATTTATTTATTGAAATTTATCAATTTTGAATCATGAATGTAGTTTTTATAAACATATCTATAGTTTTTTTTTTTTTGCTGAACATTACATATCATCATTTTATTTTATGTAGTGTATGACTAATTGCTTTATCATAATTATATTATTTTATTGCGGTAAAATATAACAATTCATTAGTTACTCATTTGTTATTGAAAAACATTTAGTTAAGTTATGTACACAAAAAAAAAATGAGATACCAAAGATTAATACATCAGGCTTTATACAACTTATTTGTTATTAATGATGTAAATTAAAACTATATAGGTATTATATGTAAGATTAAGTTTTAAAATATTTTATTGAAAATATATATTTTAGCACAGTGATTGATTGGCTTTAAAATAAGTTTTAATTAAATTAAAAACTCAAAAGAATATTAGTATTTAGTACCTACAAATGTATTTATTTTAAATCAAAAAATTTCAAAGTTAATTTTATTTTTAATAAAAATGCATCTCTTTAATTTTAAATCTTCAATAAAATTAATAAACTAAACGATATTTTTGTTTATTATGGTGAGTAATAAGCTTTTTATTTTAATAGATGGGTGTCTAATCAAACACAAGGAAAAATCAATGATATATTGCCCGATATTCCTTCAGCTAATACCAAGACTATTATTGCAAGTGCTTTATATTTCACAGGTGAATGGGAGAACCCATTTTTTATCAACTATACCAGAATGTAAGTCAAAGTATTTAAAACGTATATTAAAATATTAACTATAATCAATATTATGTTTTATTTTAGAAAACCGTTTTGTTATGGATCAGTTACTGTTGATAGAAAATCACCAAAGCAAAACAAGGATTGCATATATGTCCCTATGATGGTAGGCAGCAGTGAAGTATTGTATCATAAAAATGAAGAATTAGAGTTTAAAGCCCTTGGGTTACCATATAAAGGCAATAAATTTATAACATATTTTGTGCTTCCCGACACAAATGTCAGTTTAAGCAGTTTAGTTGCAAAAATGAATGGAAAAACAATCAGAAATATAACCAAAAATACAAAGCTTACAGAATTTACATACTTTGTGCCCAAAATGACTCTTAAGTCTTTGATAAACCTACGACCAGTTTTACAGGTAAATATTAAGCTAGTTTAATTTTCAATATAATTTGACTCTAATGTATCTGTTGTTTTTGTTTATAGAATTTAGGAATTTACAAAATGTTCGACCCTTCAATGGCTGATTTATCAAATATGGCTACAGACCCGGATGCTTTCATTAGTGACATTTTACATCAAGTTGAAATCGATGTCAATGAAATCGGTACAGTAGCATCAGCGGCTACTGTAGTAACTATAACAAGAGGAGGCCAGACTATTTTTAATGTAAACAAGCCATTTATATTTTTTATTCATCATGTAGAAAGTGATACAGTAGTATTTTGGAGTACTGTATATAAACCTATGCCATACTCAATGACACCACCAATTTCAAATTCTTATAAAAAAACATAAAAACATAAATACCTATTAGTGTAATTTTAAATATTTAAATTTTTTTTTATTGTAATCTTGAATACTTATACAAATATAACAATATATATGTTATATATATGTTACTTCACAAATGATCAGTGTATTTATCACTATGAACAAATTTACTTTTTGGCAAATGTAATTTTCATTGCATGAGTAGGTGTGATCTTAAAACCATTTAATGATAGCTTGGCAGTATTTGATTGGTGTTCATTTTCAAATTCAACAAAAGCAATATCGTGTCTGTTTGGTACAAGTCGCACTTCTTTGAATCCAGGGAACCTACATAAATTAAGATAAATCATATTATGTTCAATTATATACAAAACAATCACACAAAACATACTGGTTGAACAGCATAGATAACATCATCTCAGTTGTTTCATCAGGAAGGTTGGTCAAGAAAAGAATCTGGTTAGGAGGTTGTTCAGGTACATCTGTTGAAGAATAAGGGTTAGTTTTGATACAATGACAAGATAATTAATGCAAAATAAGAAGTATAAATAACTGCCACTCACTACCACCAGCTACACCTCCTGGGTTGTTTTGTTGTGCCAAAGCACGGGCCTGTTCTTTAGCTGCTTTACGTCTCTTTTTTGCTTCTTCATCATCCTTTGGCTTCTTAGGTTTTTTCTGGCGCTCAACAAAAGTACCTTTCATTTTTGCAATTATATCAGATTCTGATTTAGCAAATTGTATACGCTGAAAATAAAATAAAAATCATTCTCCTAACACTGGTACTGTATTATTCAATTATATCTATATATATATATATAGATATAATTGAATGGTAGAGGTCCAACTCCAGGAGGAACTCACACAAAGATTTTGAAAATTTATGATAGAAATATATGTTTATAAATGAATGCTATTAATAACCATGGTCATCAAGTAAATCATTTCAGGTTAATCTTAACTTAATATTTGGCTCAGGCAACGCTGGGCGGGTCAGCTAGTCCAGTATAAGATTCAATTTTTGATTAAATTTATTGAATGTTGGTATAATATGAAAGTTCATATCACAAATAGGTTTCATGCTTTGGAACTTATATCATACATTATTAATCTTGATAACGAGAGTAAAATTCCTGAGTTCTTTGATATGTTGAGTTAAATCTTATAAAATATATATCAAATTTAAATGTATAGAAAAGAATAAGTGTATGTAAAAAGCATTATTCAATCAAATTGTTTGTAATAAAAACTAGATAAAACATTGGGATAGAAATAATTTATTAAAACTGTTATATTTATAAAATGCATTAAAATTATACACATAATTTTATTTTGGAAAAAGTTTGTAAAAACGACAAGACTGAAGAAATTATATTTAAAGTACTATCTATTTTGAAAGAATATTTTACTATTAATCAGATGCGTACTTTTATTTCGATAAACATCGACATCAATATGCCAGAAGTATCAATGATATTATAAAATATTGATAAAACATCTTATTGTTTCCAATTATAAGCAAAACACTATAACTGATAATTTTTCAAAAAAATAATAAATATAACTTTTTTTTTAATAAATATTGTAGTCTGGATTTAAAAATATTATTTTTTAAATCTCTTGAAGATCATTATAAGCTGTATAAATTATTAAATATAAATATCTTACCATAGGCTTATCATAGAATGGAAATCCTTGCATTGCACGTAAAGCATTTGTAGAACTGGTTATATCTTTGAATATAACAAAAGCTTGCCCATTCATTTTAATACCTTTCATTGCCACAATATCGAGTATTTGACCAAATTGTGAAAATATTGCGTACAATGATTTCTTTAAGTCTTTAAAAATAAAAATTAATATAAATATCATAACATTTTTAAGAACACATTTATTTTAAACAACTATTATTCTAAATCAATTGACTCCAATAAAAGCTTACCATCTTTTTTTATTTTTTCGTTTAAGTTGTTTATGTAGATTGTATGATTTGGACGTGTGTCCAACATTTTGACACAATTTCTATTATCTAAAATTAATTTTGTCAATTAATACAACTCAATAAATAAAGTATGATACTAATACTGACTTTATATGTATATATAAAGTGTTTAGCAAATCAAAATTGCAGAATAATATTAAAAGAATAAGATTTGTTGACATGTCGCATGATTTTTAAAAATGTTACTTACATATTAAAATTAATGATAAATATTAAATACTACAATAAATTATGATATTATTATAATACTTGATAATTATTCTTTTAACTGTAAAATTTGAAATACAAAAAAAGTCATCATCAACGTGTGTTATTAAAGAAGTTTTTCAAATTTGTTGGTCAAATAAAAACACGAAGAGCATAGAAAAAAAACGTTATTCAATTGGGGTGATGTCGGAAATACCGTTAGGTCGAGAAGATTAACGGGCCAAAGGGTCAATGCGGAATGTGGGAATGACGCGTTTTCAAACATTATTTTTTTTAAGAAAACACATCGCCGACACAACGTTGTCGAAGACGAAAACCTCAAGTCATCACACATACTCACCTAATCAGCTATGTACATACGAAGATATTATTCTAGTGTTGTGAGGAAACGGTAAACGTAGAGTAATCGAATAGCACTAAAATTTATCCGCGGGATAAACAATTCGCTGTTCAGTAAAGACTTCAACAGTAAAACAAGACAATTTTCAAGTTCGGCTTCGGCATCTGGAACGAACTTTGGTAACGATAACGAAATACACATCATAAACAAAACGGCGTTGGCTAATCAAAATCAGGCTAGCCATCGCTCTCTCATAGTTGCTCGTCATTTGTAGCATTGGCTAACAACGAAAAACGACGTTAGATGGCGCTGCTAGTTGCCACGGACCATGTACTTACTATAGCGAGATGGATATACTTACAATACCATAGACACAGCGTTTGTAATGGACGCGTTCAAAAAAATTCGTCCTAATGATTTCGTTCAATTTTCAGGAACTCAACAGGAACGTTGTTCCTTTTTCATATAGAGGAACATATTGAAATTTCGTTCATTTTTTTAGAGGAACATGAACGATTTTATTCGTTCTATTTTTTTAGTTCATTTATTCTTAAATATAGGGAATTTAAACAATTCTTAAAGGAAATATTTTAATAATTTTTTTTTTTTTTTTTTTTTAATTCAGTCAATAAAATGAGATTTATAATTAAATCTATATATAGAAATAAACAATTACAATTAAAGATTCTCCATTAACTGATAATATGTTTGAAACTTTGGTTATGTTAAAACAGAATATGTAATGCATTGTGTAGGTTTGTATATAATTTTTAGTAATTACTAAGCTATTGTCTATTACGGTTTAAGAGTAATTACAACGTACAATATTAAATAGTGATAGATAATAAAAGTTTTATTGAGAAAGCTAAATACTATCTTTTCAATTTTTATTTATTAAATTGTATGTTTAAATGTTTCTATAAAATAACTTGTACATGAAATAAACAAATTAAACATTTTAATAACAAAAAACAACTACTGAACCATCTAATCAAACAATTTATTATTACAGATTATATTAATAACATTTTTAATTTATTGAGGAATAACAAGGAAAAGAACTAGTTCCTTTAAGTAAGGAACGAGGGGGGTTCATGAGATTAAACAAAATGCACAAAAAGTAAGCACTATAGTTATGATTTAAATAAAAACTACTTATTAGTATTTAGTAAAGAACTGGAAATAATTTACACGGAGGAAATCTTACGATGTGTGTTTTATGTTACGAAGCAAATGATAATTTAGCTTCTGATTCCGATGGAAAATCCTTAGCAATGCATTTAAATTGTTTTAATTCTTTAAAAATCTGTTTCTATATCTAAACTTAAAATAAAAAATTAATACTAAAATTATTTAAATATTTATTAAACAATAGTATTGCATAAATTGTTTTTAAAACTGACATTGTAATTTAACTGCTAAAAAAAACCAATTACCTGTTTATAAATAATTATTGTAACAACTAATTTTTTTTTTTGACAAGTAGGTAACATTTTGCCACCTCTCAAAAGTTTGCCGCCTGCATGGAGCGAATGCTCCTTTTTTTGCCTTGGTCATATTTTTAGATTATAAACACAATATGTAGTCCATTAAATTCTATTCATTTTGTGTACGTCATTATACGCGGCAATCAAATTATAACTTAAATATAAACAAAAATGTTTTTAACATTGGGTGTACGAGAATTTAAGAGAAAACATAGAGATTACATAGGTAACAATAATTATAGTCAATAGATATACATGTGTGGTTTGTTGTTTTGACATAAATGAATTGTTATTATTATATGAGTTTTTATGCGATTACCACATGAATGCAAAAACACACCAGAGGCCTAGGTAAAAAGCACGGATTTAGATACTCATATCTATATTCGTGGTACGAAGCTAGCAATAACACTATTTTAAAAGATTAAAATTATACATAAGGACTAACGACTAGAATTCGATAGTACCTCAGTACGAGTGTACGACAGTATCTGTAAAATAAACTACCTATATTTTATATATTATATTAAACTTTAATACGCATATAATTATTCTATTTATTTATATACTATGCTGTATAAACGTCAAACCTACCTAATATAATACTATAGTATTATATATATTATACCTATTGTAAACCAACACTGATTAGTGATAGAAATATGATTTATTTTTTATTTGAATTTTAAAATTATAAAATTTATAATTGGTTTTTTATACATTTTTGGGGACCGGACAAATAAGTTCCACTGGTTATTAAAGAGGTATACTTAAAAGTCCCAAACAGTCTGTATTTTCTTATTTTCAGTGATAAATAATTATTGGTTAGTTTTTAATTAACTAATTAAAAATATACTGACCACGTTAAATATAGATATAATTCATGTTATGTTTTAAATTAACAACAGCATAAACTTAAAGAAAATAGTTTTTTTTTCTTTTATTAAGAAAATTTACAATCTGTATGAATACAATACAATAAGCAAATTTGAATAACACAGATTAAATTGACATGAGTATCATGATAAGGAAGCAACCCATTGGTTACACCTCTTTAATTTAGTTGATCTCTACACCATTTTCGCTCGAGTTTACGTGGTGGGTTTTTAGGTAGAGTGAAGATAGACAATTGTGATATGAGTGGGTAAAGAAAATAGTTATAGTAATAAAAACAAAATGGACAATTTTTTTATTTAAAAGTTACTAGTATACAACTAAAACAACTTAACAATTGCAATATGATAAAATAAACAATCTTTTTTATATTGTTGTAACATAATTTATTATATAATAAGACCTATTATTTAAAAAAAAAATTTTTACAATATTATAAAGCTTGGTGCCACCTTATACCCACTTTGAATACACGATAAATATGTTTTACAATAAAACAGAAGTGAAGATTTTAAATGCACAGACCTGCTTATGAATATTTTGCATTTATCTTAATTCTTACGGTTATTGGATTTACAATGATGTGCATTAAATACTCATAAATTGCTGCCGGGGGCCGCCGCCAGGTATCAAATAACATGTATCATGACGGACAGCTAGACACTCAAACTCTGCATTTAAAAAACATTACCGTAAGAGAGCCTGCCAAACCTTTTAAATCACAAGTCCAAACTTCCGCTCTTTATTACTTGTCCGTATCACTCTCTTAAACTCTCGACTTTTGACCGACCTTAGACTTGCGACTACGACAGGATGGACTTTTAGAATTGTGACGACATTGTATCCGAAATGGGTATCCACTTTCTGCAAGGTTGACGGGCCACTA
>JACXSJ010002664.1:0-39292 GCA_014851325.1 Pentalonia nigronervosa | reverse complement strand
CACCGGAAACTGCAAACTTTTGAATTCGAATGGCATATTTGTTGGAATCATTGGGATGCGTGACAACAGTACACATTCGTCTTTAAATTTTCCGTTTAAAATTTTAACTTCGATAATTTTGTTCATCAAATTTTTCACTGAAAACCTAGTACTATTGCAGAGTCGTGGTGGATTGATGTTTCATAGAAGAATGATGGGCGCGCTAATTTTCAATGTTAAAACGTGCGGTGACATGCCTGACAAATCATGTGAATTTAAGAATTCAGTTAGATAATTGACAACTTCGTCTTGATTCGTTACAGTATCGATGGAGCCTTGTACGTTATCGTGTCGCCTGGAATTCCGTTTTGAATGCTGAAATTGATTGTATTTACATCGTTGTTTTCAGCTGCTAATAATAAAGCCCGTGCACTGAGCCACTGATGATTTCTGTAATTTTGTACTATATCTAAAAAAACTTTGTCAATTAACTCATCGATGGTTGCTGTGATTTTACAGAAATTTGTTGGCAATGTGATGCATTGTGTTGGTTGATTCATCTGTTTGATATTGGTGCTATTATCGCGGTACGGTTGGTAACCAGGATCCAAACGGTCACCCCCAGCATCAACCATGGTAGCGAATAACGACAATGCCCCCCACCACCCGCCCTCAAATCCGTGATTATGCTCCGCTCAGCTGTTCCATGTGGTTGTTGAAAAAAAAGTTTGTTGTTTTTTCGCCATCATTTGTGACAACGCGAAAATTTTAGTTTGTTTTTGTACACATTGTGTTTACTATCAGTTGGTACTTTCCGATCTTCTTAATTGTATGTTTTGCCTTTACATAACGATTGGTATAATTTTAAAACATGTGCATATGGCCATGGTGTGTTACCGCATCGTAACGACAAGATTTCTTGGTGCATTTCAGCAACTATTTCACGGATACGCGGCGAGTCAATTGTTCATCCAGTGATGAGTTTGGATGGTGAAATTGAGTGTTCGGATCAGATCAAACTTACACATTTGTATGTTCTATACTGAATGTTATAGCTTATTTTACGCTGGTTAAATTATATTAATGTTTAAGAACTATATTATATTCTATTAGAGCGGGTCGACCCGTTAAGATTTTTTTTTTTATATATAATACGTTTCTTTATTATATAATGAATAATATAGTCCACAATACTAAAGATATACTTCCGGTATTTTAATTATTTATTGATGAATCCTATCTACCGGTTTATCCATTCTACAAGACGTTAAGTCGAGTATTTATCCACCGTATAAACGTGTGAATATACGCGTTCTTCGCATCGATTATTCGATGTCTTTAGGTTCAATTTATTTACGTGTTGCCATAAAACTGATGATTTGAGACATCCATTGAGCTCATAAGAAATAACGTTGAAAATGAATTTAAATTTGTTGAGCAAATGAATCAGTATTCATATGAAACACGCGGAATGCAATAAACAAATTATCAGTGGAATATTAAAAAAAAAAGCACAAAAACACAAAAAACATATGAACTGTCAATATAAAATTCACAAATCCAATTAAAACTTTTAGTGCCATAGAAACAATTTTTTGTTTTAATTTTAATTGTGTCACGGAAACAATTAAATAAAAATAAACAAATATTAAAGACGCTTTTCTGTTCTTTTAATGATAATAAATAATAATAATTTCTTTCACACTAATTATTATTATAAATCAATAGCAACCATTTATAAACAAATATTTCCATCGTATATCTGAAAATCCGTGTGTGAGCAGCTCCCGGGGTTGAAATGGAAGGGCAGTCTCCCTTTTTAAATTAGCCTATCTTCTTCCTAGAGGTCTAATCTATTTCTGTTCCAAATTTAATCTCAATTGGTTGAACGGTTTGGGATTACATATAGGACAGACAGACATTTATTTTTATATATATAGATTATAATACGCGATTGGTGCTGCCGGTGTATACGAATGCCGACGTCTATTACTACATATACCTAGAATTATTATTATTAATTGTATTAATATTATTGTTAAACTACAAATGCACTGCACTGTTCGTATCGACTATTAACAACCACGCCGAAGTTGTACCTACACCACGTCGCCACCTAATGATTCGCACGAAACTAATTCGTATCGGAATTGTCTTTACTGGCAACGTCACGCCACGTTTAATCTCTCGTCACTATGCCCTGCCCCCGTTATTGTGGTCGAACCGTACAATATATTATATAATGGTGTTTCTACATGGCAAAGTCCCGAGTCGATCCGTAAAACAATATATTATACGGTACGCATGCACGCACGCAAATATCCCCGAAGACGTTAAATTATTACCAGGCTTGATGCGCACACCGTTGGCCGCGTTCCAAGTCGACCGTGAAACACTGCACACACTGCGAAATCGTGTACCGGACGAGTCTCGCGAAATCCGAGTACCATTAGGATACCTATACAACTATTATATTATTATTAATATTGTTACGTCTTTCGCCACGCAAGAGTTGTAGTAGTAGTACCGTGTTGCCAGAGTATATATTGCAGGTGGTATGCCTATTGCCTACAATAATTCAAACGATAACCGCGTAAAAACTTGTTGAATGTATATTCAACCGTAGTTAGGCCCCCACGGTGGTTCTACAACACGAAAATAGAAAAGAAAAATACGAACCGACAATATACGATGCGTGTTTCTTTCCCGACAATAACCGTATACCATGAAAAGAATATAATAATATATCAATATCAATCGGCAACCGTGCACGAAACATTTTAAATTGTTAACACGATTATTACTTGCATGATAAATCATTTCGTCTAATTCTGTTAAAAAAAGTTATCAAATATTTCACAAACAAAAAAAATAATAAATACTATTCAATTTATTTATTCATATATGTGGATTTAGATGAAAAAATAAAATTGTTTATGTAAAACGTTAGTGTTAAAAAGTTATTTGGTTTTTGATACACGATATACAGCAGATAAAATATGTTAACACACAAAATATGTAATCGGATTAATCAAAATCGTATTAAATCAATGAAAATTAATCGGGAACATAATTCAGAATAACGTACATTACTCTTGCATATCGAAACGTCTCTCTTCGTACTTTACAAAAAGAACCAAAGAGATTATACATAAACAGAGCAATTTATGTAAACCTGATCTTACGTATAAACAACAGTAATTGGATATAATAGGTACACATCTAAAGACATCAGTAATTGTTAGCCAAATAAACTATTCGATAAAGGCCATTGAGACTTAAATTATTAAAAGTAATGGGAGATTTTAAGATAACATTTGAAACAACATAAAATTATAATACCATTATAGTAAGAAATTATACAACAATGTTTAGTACATTATCAAATAAATATGAAATATACATATTATCAACAAAAATAAATAAGTTTAAATTATAGTGTTTAAATATAAATCTTTCTTAAATGTATTTTTAATAAATTAAAGATTTATCTCTTTTAATCTACCTATTAAACACCGGTAATAACCAGTATTATAAAAGATTAAATATTTCGATGTTTTAATGATTTCATACTTAATATCTTATTAATTATTAATTAAAATAATATACTCTTTCCTAAAATATTTAATTACATTTTATATATTTAAATATTTATGTATATTATGCATATAACATACATAAATGGCAAAATAATTGTAGTATTATAAAAATATATTAATTATTTTAATTTAATTGTTGATTCCCAAACTTAATTAAAATTTTAATTTTATTTGAGAAATATAATATTAAGATAAAATTTATATTAATTTATAGACAGAGTACAAAATATTAATTTTCTAAAGTCGTAATGATAATACTTACTGTTATTATTATTATAGATATCTACCTAATTAACTACATTTGCTGATATCATTCCATTTGGATTATAATTAGTCTTAACACTCCTAAGGGCATTATAAAATAAGCAATCTAACATTTCAAGTAATCTAATAATAGTTTTTAAAAAACCAATATTAAATATAATTTTTTATCTTTCTTTTTTTCTGTAGTTATAGTCAAAACATATAAAGTTAAAACACTTGAAACCAATTATAAAATAATGTATAAAGATTATGTTTTTCTTTTATAATTTTCTGAACAATATAAAATTACATAGACAATACTTAGTATTAAATGATAACAAATATATACTTCACTTTAATTTAATTTCTATAGTTGAAATCTGTACACAGAACATTAGATACCAATAAGAGAAACCGCACAGAATATTCAAAACCACTTAAGATGTCCCAACGGAAATTATGTTTCCGAACTTAGACCATACTTTTTATCTCTAGAGATCTACATTACCTCTTGGTTAGGTAAAAACAAAGTTTATACCTATATATATATATTATAATACTGGCCCAGTCACTACATCAGATAATATAAATATATTTGTAAAATGAATACCTACTATTTAAATACATGCTATATTTATTTCATAACTAGCTGTCCCGCCTAACGTTTCCTGAGCCAAATATTAAGTTAAGATTAACCTGAAGTGATTTATATGCATCCAAATCGTCTAGATAGGCAATCCACTGTATTAGATCATGGAAAATATGCGAACAGTAAATTATCAGGTAGGCAATACACCTGCGGCAGATTGCGAATCTCACGAGATGCATAACTGAGTGAAATCAGAATTAGGTACCTACCATGAAAAACATTGCGACGGTTGCCCGTGCCAAAGATTTGTTTTTTTCTAAATATTTATTTGCAAAAATGTGTGTATGATATATTCTTACGAATTATAATAGTTGTAAAATATGTAACCATTGACAACCTTATAAATGAACAGAGATTATACAAACCAATAATGACCATGGTTACCAATAGTAACCATTTATAAACAAATATTTCCATCCTAAATCTCAAAATCCTTGTTTTAGCAGCTCCTGGGGTAGACCTCTCTTTTTTTAAATTAGCCTAACTTTTTCCCAGAGGTCTAATCTATCTCTGTCCCAAATTTAATCGCAATTGGTTGAACAGTTTGGGATTGCATAAAGGACAGACAGACATGTGACATTTATATATATATATATATATATATATATATATATATATATAGAGAGAGAGAGAGAGAGAGAGAGAGAGAGAGAGAGAGAGAGAGAGAGAGAGAGTGAGAGAGAGAGATTATAATCAATATTAAACCAAATTTGATAAATCAAAATACTTATTATATTATGATAAAAGAACAATTATAAAAATATATAATGTAATTATATAACAATTATATTGGAGATAACTATACTATAAGTTATGAATTATATCATTAATTTATCCAAATAGATATAAATATTTGAATAAATTAATTATTACATTTTTTTTTTTGTTTATTTTTTTTTTATCTTAACTAGTTTTTCTATAATGAAATTAGCTATAAAAAAATAAGTAAAAGAAGAAGGTCATGAATAAGAACTATAATGCCTTTCTTGATTCGACATCTTTACTTTAAATTATTATAATTGAAAACGTTAGTACCATATTATATTTATGTGTAATGTACACTTACTTAGCTTAAAAATAATATCTTATATAATTAAAAATTAAATTTATAGATTGACGTTTGAAAATTGAAAGTTGATACGCTTTCAACAAATAAGAGGCTGAAGATACTATTTTTAATTTATGAAAAATAAAGAATAATAGGTATGCATTTGAACAAACTAAATCTCGGGTAATAACCCTGTGTATAAGTCTGTTCACATTAAAATATCACTTTGTATAAACATTTTGTTTTTCATACTCAGTTTTTAAATTACTGAAGAAGTTTGTGAAAACACATTTTTTTAATGTTATACTTTTTCAATCTGTACAAAAGTATTTTACAATTTCTTAGTTCATCATATATATTTCTAACACATGTTAAAGACTTATTGACTATTCTATCACAGCATTTATGACAAATGACCTAAACATTTTATATAGACATGAAATAAAATCATTAACTACTGATGAAAACATTTCTAATCATTAAAATATGCATCTTTATTTTATAAATATATATTAGCTGTATAACCGGAAAAAAATAAACAAATATACATCACTATATCGCTCTTAACAGTTTTTTCTAGCCAACATTCAACGCCTATCACAGGATTTTTTAATTCCATTATCATTAGAATCCGATAATATTAACTAAAAACAATAAATTTGTTTATATTTATTTATTGCACAATTTAGTTTAAACTAAATTGTGTTGCAAGAACTAACGGAAAAAATTAAATGCATAATAAAAATTTAAAGAAATTTTAATTCTTAGTTATTATATAAAAATAACAAAACATTGAAGTTGCAGACCAACTCGCTAAATCTTCATCCAACCTCATCTTTCCTTCTATTTCTTCACTCCCACATTCGGACTTCACACCTCTGAAAAAACAACACTCCGCCAACACTTAGCTCTCTCTCTGGAACAACCTACCTGCCGAATTCGCCTTAAAATACAGAAATATTACACCAAATATCCTAAAAAAAAAACCTGGTTTAATAACTTACATCTACATAGACGACATATTGTACAATTTAATAGGTTACGTATAGGACATCACCTTCTACCTTGCCACTCCTTCAAACTTGGCCTTAATGATTCCCCTTTCTGCACACTTCACCTAAATGAAAGTATCTGCGACTTATCCTATATTCTATTCGACTGCCCTGCCCTTCAAACCAAACGTATTATTTTAGTTAACATATTTAAAACTCTTAATATCCCTTTCAATATCTACTTCATACTAAACACAAAATCCAATATCGCCATTAAATCAGTAATTTTATTTATTTTGGATGCTGGCTTTGTTATATAATATTAAATTGTAATGAATTATGTTATATTATGTATATTTCTTAAATGTTGAGCTATCATAGTTATATACTAAAAGCCAATAAAAATAAAAAAATAATAAAAAAACAAAACAAAACATTTCTAAATAAATTATTTTATAATTATTGAAAAAATCTGTTATAGAAATACTTGTTTTTAATATATTTAAAATAAATAATAAATAATCAAAAAAGTTTTTTAAGTTATTTAATTAAAAACTGTTTTAAAATATTATTACAAATATTATTATGTACTATTAAAAATACTTCATAAAAAACAAAATATGTGTATTATTTTAATAGAAACATTAATAACTCTTTTTCAGATTAAATAGCTCTACGTTTCTACCCCGTATCCTTGGTTTCTTAAAAAAATGAAGCTAAATATAGTACATTTTGTAATTAACATATGAAAAGAGTCTGTTACAGGCCTTCACATTTTTATTAACAAAAGAAATTGTTTTTTTTTTAATGAAATTCTCTTAAACGGTAACAATAATAATATTATGCAATTTATAAAAAAAAATAAAGAAAAATTTTGATTTTCAAGATAAAAATCCAACTAATTTTACATTTTTTTTTACTAACATTTTCTTTTAAATAACTTGATAAATTTTATTCAATGTGCTGTTCAAGTTGTAGTAATGTCCAATAACTATAGAAAAACTGTTGTCACACGTGTCAATAATATTTAGAAATACAGTTTTTTATCCGCAATGCCTTCAAAAAATATTTCTTTTCAATGTTAAAATTGTCCTTGTGAGATAACAAGAATCCTTTATTTAGTAATGTTCATCAGTATTGCGTTTTTAACTATAACACTGGCCACTGCAGTATTTTCTGCAGTCATACGTTAGCGTGTAGATTTCCAAACATTTGATATGGCAGATTGACACTCTTCACTTACGACGTCGTTGACCAATCCAATTTATTTTTATGTGTACTTGTACAATTTCGTACTGTAAAATGTCGTATCGTGACGATAAATCGTATATGTTTATTTTGTAAACATTTTGTTTTTCACAATTATAGGTCAAATATTATTGCATCACTATATATTTAAATTTAAAAATAAATCTTGTATGTTTCATGCAAAATTCTGTTGTATTATTTTCTTTACAATTTACGTATAGATGCTCTGATTTATTTTTGAATGATTGAAATAATGAGATCCTTCAATCAAGAATGAATAAAAATCTGGATAGTTGGTATTCTTAAATTTTACCATTAAAATAAATATTAGTTACATAACTTATAAAACTGTAAGATTAATTAACGTTATGATTGAGTAAAATAAATAAATGTTTGAAAAATGTGATTTGCAAATAATGTTTACTATACGATGTGTAAAATAAAATTTTTGTGTATTTTAATATGATAAAACTGTTTACAAAATGTATTAATGATATATTGAGTGTAACAAATCAAATTTGACATATTTTTATGGAAGATGTCTGTCATTCTTACTTCTCTCTTCCCCTCCACTCATATTTTTTCATCAATCCTATACTCAACGCATGGACCAGTGTACATCGAATATCCATTAGCTCACACCTTTCGTAAAGTTGTTCTCATCCGTCACAAACCTACTACAAGTTTCTTATGCTTTATAGTCTTTCAGACTTTTTTTACCGATGCACTGAAATGTTTCCGGACAAACCAAATTTAAGATCCAGGAAAGCTTTATTCGTTGTTAAAAAAAGGCTTATATGGTCTGCACTAGCATAGATCTTTTCCCAGAAAAAAAATATTAGCTTTAGAGTAGTATCAAAAATAGAACCCAAGAAAGGTTTTTTCTAACGCGAATTATTACGATGAATAAAAATGCCATTACCGCTGGTAGATACGCAGATTTATTTCTCCATCCGTGCAATCCTTGAATACAACATGAAAAGAAGATTGAACGAGTTTTGATCGACCGCCTTCGACATTACCACTCAAAAATAAGGAGAAAACCTATCCAATCCATATATCATAATGCTGATAGATAAAGTGCTTAGATCATTTAAGTGGAATTGCGTTTACACCTGGAGAATGGAGAAAATTGTCACTTATAATAGTACGATATTAGCAAAGTAAAAACTAAATTAAACTATATACATAGTGAAATCTACCATTATTATAATTAAATAGACAAAATTTGTTTAAAAAAATGCATTTATTTAAAATTTTAAATTCTCAAGTTTGTGCAATTATATACTTATATTTATTTAGTCTTTTATTCTTTTAGTCTTATTATTTATAGAAATTATGACACGATTTAAAATAAAATTTTTAACTCTATGTTTATAAATGTTTTCAGAATTCATAGAATCTATGGCAATTTTCAAAATAAGGCTACCTATTATAATGTAATTCAATGTTAAGATTAATTATTATTAATTATGTATTAATAAAATACATATTAACATTAAATAGGATGTATTCAATTACCTACTAATTATGTATAAAAAATCATTATAAACGTTTGGTATAAAATCACTATAAAAAACTTTATAATTTACAAGTTAAATAAATAATAATATGCGAATAAATAATAAACTGTGAAATGGTTATTGAAAGGAATCCAACCCTTTTTAATATTAAGTGATTAACTTATAAATACCTAGCTGAATTGTTTGAAAGTAAAATAAATATATGTATGCCTACTTTTTTTCAATAATTCTTATACAATTTTACGCAAACATGAATATTTTGATTGAAGTAATAATTACTTCAATTTATAAAATTTATAATTTATATTATAATATTATATACATAACATGTTAATATACTAACAAACATATTAAAATAATAATTAATTTTATAATAAGTTATTATTTGTGTTTAAAATGTGTAGGTACCTATTTTAATAAATCTGTTTATTATTTACACAGGCTACCAACAAAATATTTGTTTAAATATTATTATTTTTGATATTTTTACATAACTATAATAGTAATTTAAATATAAAAGTTTATAATCAAACTAAAACAAAATAAAAATTTTTTTCATACGAGTATAAAAAATACAAATTTTAATTTTAAGATTGTAAATTTACTAGACGATATACCTATTTTAGTATTACGTTTAGAATTATGTTGTTTCTCTGAAAACATTTTAATAGCGGCAAAAGTTCTACAAAAGTTTCATATAATCTTTTTAGAGATTACAGATATTAAACACAAATAGCACTTTAAATGGTCATGTTTGAAAATTCTTAGTAGTTTTCAAAAAATGAATGACATTTCTAATAAATTCAATGTAAATTATATGTAACATAGGTAAAATTTCAAATTAAATAATAAGTATCAAAGGACATTAATACACTATTGCATTCACGTTACCTATAGTATTTAAATTAAGTAATCAGTAACAGCTTACATTAATAATTATGAAATATAAACAACCTATTTAAAAAATTGGTATCTGATATACATTAAAATATGTATAATTTTCATTACACAATTTTTAATTTTATGTGATTTTGAATTCTAATGCAAAATTATTTTTAACAAACTCTAGTTACCTGAAAAAATACTTCAAAATACCTTTAACAATGATTATATTCATGCATTTAAACATATAATACCTATTATAATGCTCTGAATATCTAACAATGAGTTAATTTTCAAATATTTTTTTTTTGTGTACAAGTAATTTAATATTCTTTGTTCATAAAAAAATTTGTTGTATTTTATTAAAAAATATATCTAAGTATTTTTGTTTTTAATTTTACAATTTCGATAAAAATATCTAAAACATGCACGAGCTTGATAAATTAAAAGCCATAAAATAATGCAAAACATGTTAAGTTTTACTCCTAAACATGTCAGTAGCTACATGTTAAAGAGAAATGATAATCTTTAGATCCATAAATGAATTAACGAGCTTATATATGTACACCACAACTGTAAATAAGACATCTCATCTCATATGTCTAGAAAATAGAGCCAACTACAGAAAATGCCAAAGATTTATTATAGCCTCTTGATTTATACGTACATCTGTTCTCTTATTACCTAAAATGTTTGCTTGCCCACAGCGGTCCTATTGTAATTTGTATCACAACTTTGGATTACCTGGTATAATTAGTATCCATTATTACCAAAAAAGTACTTACAAAATACTATTCTTTAATTTTGTAAATCGTGACGCCATATATTTCATATCATAAAACCGCTATTTAAAATTATGAATATTATATTACTATAGTATAACAATGCCGCATTATAATTGGGTTAGCACCTATATGATTTTGACGAAAAATATAAATAAAAATCTTATCAAGTAACCTTCATATAAAATCACTATCAAATTAAATATTGTATTCTGTAACAGATTGAATTTTATTCAAACCGAAAATATAGTATATTTGATTGATATTAATACAATTCAATACTATTTCAATTTTTTCAAACAAATATACCTAATCATATGCATCATTTCACATTTGTATTTATACTTAAAGATAATTGTAAGCACTTTTTTTTTATTTTTTTCTTAACCAATTTAGGATGATATTAAAAAATAAAAATGTTCAATTTCAATATTTGTTATAAAATATTTCTCATATTTTAATATTTCAAAATAATAACAATACATACTATTATTAAGTACCTTTCTAATATATGGAAACAGGAGAAATAATAAAGTAATAAAAAGGGGATTTCAATCCAATTTCAAATCTGTCCAAAATACAAATATTAAACGTATTTTAATGAAATAACTGTATTATTTGTTACTAGTTATTATCATATAATTTAAATAAAGATATTTAATGCTTGTGCCTCAGTGGTTTCAATGGATATAATAGTAATTTTTTTTTTTTTAACAAATGGATAAATTATTATATATATATTTTTACACATGTATACCTCCAAGTACATAATATACCGATATATTCATGACTGAAAAATTGTATATGAATTAATGAAATATACAATTTAATACCATGCTGGAAAACAATCGTATTAAAGTGCTATAATAATACACACTGATCTGGTTGGTACACAAAAAATATTTAATGTGAATAAAACATGAAAGTAACTAACATATACTCTGGAGAAAAAAAGACTACTGCCCAGTTGGTTTACGTAACGTCTAATGAACTTCCAAGCATAATCAACAGTGAAATACACCCAGCTTTATTGAATAAACACATAAGTAAACAAGCAACATTTTTCACGAATTTTACAATAATCATATGGATGATGTTATATACATTTTCAACATAAATGCCGTATAAACGAGGAACATATTCCGAGCACGTACTAACCGTAATTGATCCTTAGTGCAATAAGTTAAGGATGCCAAACAACTGTACTATATCTGTACTCAAGAAAAGGGCAAACTAAGGCAAAATATATAATATGTTCAAAGCCAGTAAGCTGATGAACAGAACTTGGAATTATATTTAATAAAACGCGAATCCACTAAACCTCTCCTTATTGTACGTAGTATTAGGAAAAATAAAACGTTCTTATTTGGTTAGTTTCAGTTAGGTAATCAACCGTTTTACTTTCTTCGACTAATTACATAAGACAAATAGGTATATCTTACGATGTCCTGTATATGTGCAAAAATCATTATTGATAGGTAGTGAAAATTATAACAGACCCGATACAATTCAAATACACAAAGCGTATAAATATACATTTTTTCAAACAAATAAATAGATATTTTTGAATGTGATGGTACCATTTTAGTGCAAACTAATTTGGTTATAATATTATAACGTGCGTAAAATAAAATTAAAAAGTGGCAATCAAAGAATCACTCGAGGAGACGATCCATCAACCTTGTTACTAAGTTATTTTTTTTTTTAATATCTACACTGCTTTTATAAGTAATTTATTTTGCTATTGTTAGTAATACTCGATAGGTTGAATTAACTTTTTTTCATTTACTGTATTTTTATCGAAAACGATGCATTTATTATCATATCATATCAATTATTATTATAATAGTACACATATATTTTTATTTTTAAATCACATATTACGGTTATTAATTTAGTCAAACTATTAGTCAATTTCGACTTCAGACACATAAAAATATTTGTAGAATATACTCATAGTAGACCGCCCAAAGTAGCAACTATATTCAGATTCATACCAAAAAAAAATTTAAAGTTGAAGATTGAAACATTTCTACTGTAAAAAGTAACATCAAAAATAAAAATAAATATATACATGTATAATACATATTTACACATATTATATTGTAATTTGTAACCAATAACAAAGTAGATTATATTAGAATAATTTAAAATAAACAAGACTGTGAAATAATTAAATTTAAAACTCAGTTAAATCCAAACATTAAGGACTTATAAATCTTTTAAAATTAATTATATGATTAATTCTATACACATTGTGCATACACAGCACAATATAATTTATAAAGTTCTTTTTTATTTTGATAAAAATATTTTTCTATGCTTTCAAAAATAATAATTATTAAATCAAATAAGATTTATAAAATAAATATATATATATATAATTATTTTAGTTCAAATTTGTTTTACTCATTAAATTATAATATATAATAAATACTTCATTACTATATTTATTTATTTTAAGCATTTTTACTGTCTTAAAAAATGTTGTTATATTAAAATAATACTTTAATTATTGACTGTTATTTTTCGTCAAGAATTATAACTGATAAATGAAGATTAATTTAATATTTGCATTAAAAAAAAATTAATTATATATAGGTAATATTATTTTACACTTTAAAATAATAAAAGAATGTTTGATTTAAATAGTTTAACTATAAAAAAAAAACTTGCTTTTAGAAAAGGAAAACGGTTACTGTCATTATTTACTTAAATTACTATATCAGTATTAATTAAATAAAATAATATAATATACCTTTTTGTATAATCAAATTAGTAAATGCGTACATGGTGATCCATGCACAATAATGTTTACATGCATATATTTTATTATTATATATTGATATAAACGCGTATTGGGCTGATGTATAGTTTATTTTATTGAAATTTCGTTTTCAGACGATTATGTTAATTGTCTACCTTTTAGCTTTTACAGTTCATTTGGCATTTCATCCGATCACAATAATATTAGATGTCAAAATATTTTGTAAAAAACAATAGATATAGGCTTTATAAATTAAACATTTTGACGATGAAAAAAATCAATCCATAATATATTCTTGGCCGTAATAAAAGAAAAAAATTTAATTAATTTTTTAACTCTCATACTTTTTGACATGCAAATGTAATAATGCAATGCTAGATGCGGATGAGCTACGAAATATCTCATCGGATATGATGGCAACTGGCAAGTGTATACACTACACACAAAACGAGCATCGTATGTAAAATAATATACCTGTATATATATATATATATATATGGGGACGTTCATATTATAATATGTACATATTATATACGTACGTGTGCGACTGTAGTATTCGGTTCGAGTGTAAAGTCGCAAACTTTGAACACGCGATGGGCGCCAGCGATAAACATAATAATAATATTTACATACTATGCATAAATACACGTCCATTTAATGTACGTCTACTTCTACACACACACACACACACACACACACATACATACATATATATATATACATATATATACCTATAACATATTGCACGTGTATCGAATAACCGACGACGACAGCGGCTGCTGTAGATCAATATTGATGCTGTGCAAACTGCTGTTGCGTATTCCACAAAAGTTGACATTAACCTTTTTCCAAAAATAGTACAACATTTATAATATATATATATATATATATATATATAGAGAGAGAGAGAGAGAGATGAAATCGTATAAAAAATATATATACCTATCTAGCATGTATATAATAATATATAGGCATAGCGTACGAGCAGTATAGCCGTAGGTATAGGTGTATAAGTCGATCGGCTGATTAATGAACATACGCGCCGGTTGTTAATATTTTTGTTATGTGTTTGGCGTTCGAATATGTGTATAGTGTTCCTCGCAGGGCGACCACTCTCCCTCCCCCCTCCTTTCCACCATCACGTTAACCGCCACACGTACTTTTTGGACGATCGGGTTCGACACGAGAACAACAAAAGATTAATGAGACGATCGACGGCGGCGGTGGTATATACGGGTAGATACACATGGGGTGAGTGAAGAGGCGCCCTTTCTGTTTTTAAGGGGTGTATCGACTTTGGATTTTAATTACGCCCACGCGTGTATAACAACTATACATAACGCAAGTGTGTGTGTGTGTGTGTGTGTGTGTGTGTGTTTGTGTTTGTCTGATGGGTAACCGACAATAGTCACCAACTTTACTCGGACTATTAGTCGACGAAAAAGGCGTAACCTCCTCGGGGACCTACAACGACAAAGTCTATGCATATGTGCGTATAGTACGTGCGTATATATGTGTGTGTGTGTCATGTGTGTTAATAGTTTATAGGTAGACACAAACACTGCATAATATAATATATGTACGTATGTGCACTGTAAGTCTGTATACCTATAACCACCTTGGCACCTACGTGTTTGGACTTGGATAGCGCGCATGACGGCCGATGGCGCGCTCATAAACAATATAATATTATGATATATGCTATTATAAGTGTATAATATACAACAGTCGTGTCCGCGATTTAATGACAAATAATAACGGCTGCGGTGCCAGTGGCGGCGGATAGCAGTGTTGCTATATTATATAAAATAGCTAGCGATCCAACCATCACAGCGCCTATCTTCTACCGGTGTTGTACGACAGTTATTATATACAAAGATAATAACAACGCGTGTATAAATATTAAAATATATGTATGCATGCAGAGTGTCAGGCAGAGGCGTGTAAAGCACTCGGCGACGACGGCTTAACACCAGTGCAAAGCTTCTTATTCTCACTTTTATCGGTCTCGAAAATTATCTCGTTCGTAAACAGTAATATTATTATTATCATATACGCGCCAGGCAAAATGTCAACGGCCACCTGCGTGCACGTGCGTACCATCAATATATATCATACAGCGTACAGTCGTCATCGTCTACCGCGTCCGAATCAAATGTGCGCTGCACTGCACGTATTTTAATAATATTGTATTCTATAGATCCCGTAGCCATCTTTGTAATATTATATAACTACCAAACGAATCTAAATACGCTTACTCGCCGTTTTAATTATCAGCCGGTCGGTATATAATAGATCATATTCCAGGCGCATAATGCGGAATAATAATAATAATAATTAACGTAGGTACGACGATTCGTTTTATACATTTTCAGTTGTTTTACAATTCGAATTCAGAGAATGGCGCAAAAACCTCTGTGTGTTAAATTTTGAACGGTTATTAAAGTAAAATTGTTATTATACTGTATGCATACAATATTATCGTTTTCATCATTTTCGTCGTTTGTAATTTTATTGGTTTTTGTTACTCTTTTAACTCGTACAGACGATATTGCATTAAAAAGTATAGTGGTGTTTAATACTGATATGCTTAAAATGCGAATATTTTCCCTTGGATTTATATTTTTTTAATTTAAAATGTTCAAACTGCACACCACTCATTTATCAAATAAACCATAGGGTGTCGAGCGTACACTTTCGGGGTTTTAATATTACTGTATAGGTACGTTTTAAGTCCCAGTTTAAAATAGCCACGATAAACTTTACTAAATTAAAAACCGCCTACGACCACACATAAACGTATATAATAATAATGGATCTCCCGCAGTGCATACCCGTATATTAAAATAAGGCATGTAGTGTCAGACTAAAAAATTGTGTGAGATATGTACCACAAGTATTCGTGTTTCGTACATATTGTAGTAATGTATGAATAATTTCATTGTACAAATTACTAATTGCGTAAAATATTCAAAAGTAAAATTTCACATAAGTGACATTATTCCATTACAAACACACATTGAACATATTAAATATTATCTTCAAAAAATGATTCAGCAATCCAAATGTACCTACTTCATCGAACCACGAGACATCTATACATAATTTACATGTCTTAAAATAAGCAATATGGCTAGTTAACTCACTTTTAAGTGTTAACGTTAGACTTGTGTTTTAATTTTAAATTTAAAAATGAGTTATTATTGAATAAATAAAATAAACTATTTAAACAATAACTATGTATTCAGTATATTGTTGTAAATAATATAATCATATAATAATTTTAACAGTTAAGCATTGAATAATTTAAAATACTTATACAACTAATACCTATCTACCTAATTAAAGTACTGTATTTGAAAATGGATCAGTGTAACTGTGTAAGTATAATAATATATCTAATTTATCAATGATATATTATTTATAAACATTATCAAATTGATCTGAATACTATAGAGGAACACTAAAAAAAAAAAAATACAATTAGTTTGAGTATAGGTGTACTTCACACAAGTGTTTTTCAAAGATTAACTAATTTTCAAAAACTTCTAATTTTCATTATAAACATCACTATAAAATACCTAGTAAATTATAGTAGAAAATACAGTAATATTATATGAAAGCTAGTGACTTATAATTTATTTATAAAATTAACAATAAACGTTTTTAAATATAAATAGAGGCTATAGCTAGTTAGTCTTCAATGAAATATGTATTATAATGTTGTTGTTCTTTGTTATTTTTTTGTTCTAATTTGTTAAATATTATATATTTAACAACATTAATTATTAAATTCATTAGAAAAATCGAAAAACTGCATTTTGTCTTAGTATGTTTAAAATGTTTTTTAATACATAATATTCGAATTAATTATTCCAATTTTTCTACCTGCGATAAAATAGATTTTCTGATGTCATTTAAAATGACAAATTTGGTAATAGTTTAAGTTTTTTTTTAATTCATTACAGCTATATTATGTTTATAATGAGTATAAATTTTATAAAAAGGCTATTTCTGGGAGAAATATTTGCGTTCTTTTCAAAAAACACCCATCATAATCGTCTCTTATTACCATAAAATATTAATATAATATATACCAAAAAATAGATGGTTATACTATTTTTTGCTCAAAAATTATAGCTCAATTATACACATTGTATAAATTATCGATGGAGTTAAATGTTTATATACGTTTATGTACAATTATGCACTATAGTACAAAGCTAAAATTAATTAATAGGAATCTATTTATTGGCATTATATAATATATAGTATATGTAAATTGTATAAGAAAAATATATGCTTATATATTTAGGCATGGATTAACCTTACCTAAATTTAATGAGTAATAAAATAAAAGTGATAAAGATTATAAAGTATTTTAATTAATACTTTAAAATAATACAAACATAATAAATATGTAGGTAAATAAAAATATTTTTTAGCTATATTTAAAATGTATTTAATACTCATTATTAAAATTTAAACAAACTTTTTATACATTTTTAATTTATAAAATTATATTTTGTACATTATGGTCATGAAAAAATTATAAGACCAAATCTTCATGTTATGTTTTTCCACATTTCAAATCATATCGAAAAACAAAAATATAATTTTCCATTTAAAATTATTAGTTTCACAGTAGATTAACTATAACATTTTCATTTATTATTTAAAACATTTTACAGTCATTATAAGTTAAAAGCACCAATAATTTTCTTAAATATTCATTCATTAGCTTCATTATTAAGCATAATATTTTATTCTATAGAACCCTATCTATTTTAATGATAATATTCATCACAATATATTTTAATATAATATTATGAATTTATTACATATTATGGAACCTGAAGTATATTATTACAGCTTCTTCAGTCAAGTCTCGATTTTGTTTTCATTAATCTTGTCTATTTTTTACTTGTAGAGAGGTACCTACATAAAATGATTCTAAAGTAAAATTTATACTTTAAATTTTCCACAGTAAACAGCTTTCCTACAATTTTGAAATATTACACGAATCCAGTAATTATTTAAACTTATGTTCCCTACATTCTACTTTGAATATTTATTTTACTTTATTTCTAACTAGTGTGTACACACTATTGTATACCTAAATACTACCTATACAATCATACAGAACAAAGTATGTATTTTTAAAAGCTAAATTAAATTATTAAAAAAATATATGCATTATAGTTTAAACAAATAAAATAAACACTCAAATTAATGGCATAATTTCAAACTACTTTCAAATATTTCTCTAATAAGACTGTAAATATGAATATTGTTATTAACTAGATAATTGAACAACGATCGTTACACATTTCTTAAATTTTTTGAGTAGACTACAAACTTGACATAATCTTATACGTTTTTAAACATTTTGATTTAAATACTGTTAAGGCCTAAAGTCATATAAAGAAGTTTTCCGAGGTGGCAAATCGAAATTCACACGACAATAACAGCGGATCGAAATTCTTTGAATATTACAGAATGTAATTGTCCACACTTTGCTGAATTCGATTATCTACGCCAAGTCACTTGCGCGTAGTTCGCTCACAAACTACCACCGTTGTCGATGACATCGTAGACTATAGAATATTTGTCATTCGATTTCGGGAAAGAGAGAAAACTACCGCGAGTTTTCTGAAGTTCAAATTAATATAATATTATCATGTCAATCAAGTAGAATAAATTTCCAAAACTTTTCTGGACGACAACACATGCCGGCGAGCGCGTTCGAGAGAAACAGAGTTCGTTAAACTATTCACAGGGAAATAAAATGTCCAAGACGCCCGTCAGAGTCAATAAAAAAAAAAAGTAGAAAAACTTGCGTATAAAATCCATCTTTACGTCGGAGGAATGTAATTGAATCGAACGCTGTTCTATGTGTAAACCAGATAAAGGTGAGCGTGAAACATTATTCTCGAACAGTATAGTAAACTACTATAATATATATAATATTATATATTATATTAAATAATGAATGAGAGGGAAGGCGAGGAAGCAAATCGTCACCAATGTACAAAGGATGTTAACCACCAATATTGTTCAATAACGATGTTTATTCAAATGTCAACAGCCACTGCCGTATTGTTGTAAAAAAATTTTCAAATATACATAGTTACCTCAAGCATGTCGTCGCGCGTCGTGGCATCGTCAAAACATTATGTCATGTATAATATAATAAAATAATATACTTTATAATTTAGGTATAGTAACGGTTTTAGAGATTGTACATCGTCAAATTTGACCAAAGTGTCAACCTAGTGAAGACCAAACCCTAAAAATGAAATCACCCCTCTACAAAAAAAAATCCCAATAATAAATAAATAAACACTAAAACATTTTAAAAATTGTATTGTTATAAGTATTACAATTTAAAAAAAACAATCAATTTCATAGTATTGTATTATGTATTTATTCAAAATTAAAATTAACATTTAAATTAATCAAATATTTGAAATAAAATATGTGGTTCAAATAAGTTACGATTTTAGCTGAACAGTGTGGGTAAACTGGTGAACACAGCAACGCTCCAAAGTGAAAATCGTTTCGGTCTTAATCGATATTTGCGGTGACCGTTTGACTGGCACACACATCACCGATGGTGTGTGGTGTAAATTTTAGTATCAAACTATTAATCCGTAATGATTCGGCACTTAAATTCAAATTACTTGGGGTAATTTATCGTTAAGGGTAAATGCAGTTAAAAAGTAGTTTTAAACCGAGAATTTTTTTCGCTATATGAATTTCCACCGTAACAATATATTGTTATTATTATTAGGTATTATTATGTTAAGTATAAATTATGAACTTTCAGTGAGTTTGGTTGTTACGTTATTTTGAAAAACAATAACCCTTAGTTAAGTTTTAGGGGATATATCTTCTTCTCCTAACATTTAACACAGTTTTAACATAATATTATAATACAGTGAAACTACAAAGTCTCAACGCGAAAGAAAAGAAATTCATTAAATATAATTAAATTAATTTGGTTCTAATTTGGTTATGATTCTCAAAAATGTTTCATTAAATAGAAAATGTCGTTATGTGGAGGTTTTACTGTATTTTAAATATAATTATTAAACATGATTGAAAATAAATCTGTTGAACTAAAATTAATTATTATTTTTATAATAATTTTTCTAAAATTTTAAATACTAAAATTATTCATCACATTCTTTTCAAAAAGGATAATTCATTGTGTTATAATTCTTTAAACATGTACTTAATATTCGTACAATCTTTTATGCCTTTTTAATATATTATATTTTTTAAGTTCACAAAATTTATCTACAGACATATTATTATTAGTTATAAAAATAAAACAAATAGTATTTACAATCAATAATATTATGAATGTACATATTATTGAAATTTAATATATTTTATATGGTATATTAATTAAACATTCATTTATATAGTGAACCATATTTGTCAAATTGTTTTATTTATGAAACCTACAAAATGTATTTAAATTTAAAATATTGCTAATAATTATTCATTTATTTATTTAAAAACAAAATTATATACTCCATTAAAAAATAAAACAAAGCAATTAAATCACATCCATTCATATAAAAATCACGTACATATAACAATCATAAAATTTCACGTTAATAAAAAAAAAGGTTTTATTTATTATTATTATAATTCGTATTTTTTATTTTCTTGAAAATAATTAAAATCATCTAAAATGGAATTTTTTTTTTTTTATGTTGAATAAATAACTTCAAAGAAAATTATTTACTGACTAATAATTTGATGATAAGCATTTCATGTTTGGAGCAGAGCAATAATAGCAATAATGCTATGCAATAACTATTAATGATTTTGTTTTGTATTTCTATTTTCTATTAATACTAATATGAATATAAAGAGTACTCCAAAGTCATAAAATTTTATATAATCTCTCTATGGACACAGATGGTACTTTAAATAGGTCATTTGCGGAATTTCTAAGAAGTTTTTGTGAAATTGCGAAAAACAACCGAAAACTGCAAAACAATCAGTAAAATTTATAACGAAACTGTTTTGAACGAAATATATAGTATATGTTATTGTTGTAGTTCAGAAAATATCAAACCGTTTTCATTTCCAGATGATATTGTTTATATTTTGTATTTATATTAAAAGAATTTATTGTTTTTGTTTTTAGTATTAGAACACAAAATATTTATTTAAGGTGTAATGATGCCATTTACTACAACTATACAAGTAAACTACTGTAATATGACTGATTATAATTAGATGTACCTGAAGTACTTGTGAATTCATTAAATAATCCCGTTTATGTTTCAAAAAATGTTCAAAAATGTTGTTTTTGAAACTAGATTCTATAATATAAATTATCACATAATATTATTTTTATAATTATACACGAGGACATAATTTAGATAGGTAGCGTATTACTGGAAAATCATCTCTTTTCAAAAATATTCGTAGTCCTATATGTTATAATTCGATTATTAAATTTAAAATAATTTCTACACTTTTGGAGAAATATTATTGGAAATTTTAGACAAATTTAAAATTGACCTCATTAGAGTACTAGTTTTACTCTTTTTCTATCAATAAACATGTACTAAATAAAACTTTTTTGGCAACTATTTGTCCAAAACAATGTTTACAGAATAGAACAATGCATTATTCGTTTCGCTTGCTTAGAATCCAAAATTAAACTAACTCGATATAAATCGAAACAGAAAAATACGTTAACTTATTATTACTAGCCTTAAATTGTTCAAGCATGTTTTATTCTAGAAACTAACGTTTTACACGTTTATATAAAATATAAAATTATAAACGCAGTGATAATATTTATTTTGTAGCGGTCTGTGGAATCGTATATATTTTTGCAACTCGCGCATTACTACACACTCATAAGGGAAACTGCAGGTATATTATTCATAAGCTATGCGACACACAGAGAACAGGTTACCACGTATTAAAAGTCGTAAAATATAAATTATGCGTCACCCCTACAAGCAGTTATTCAAACCAACTAATGAAGGAAATATGATTAAAGTATTGGGTTACATTATTAAAACGGTACGTTTAATTAAATTTTGTCTTCGTTCCTTTTATTTTTCAAGAGCCTTTGTCAGCTTTTTATTAGCACAGGACCTCGTTATTACAGACTGAAGTGATGCAATAGTGAGATGCTTTTTATATTCTTGTGTCAAATCAAATAAAAATTCTAAAAATTGAGATTGTTTTTATATAACAGTTCACCCAATAGTAAATGGATTCTTCTTCGAATAGAGTATTGATGAAATGTAATTTCCTCAGAAAAGAAAATAGGATGATTCAAAAGGAAATTGGTTTCATGGAAGTCGTCAATCTTTAAAATAATAAGCTAATTTCAACTCCTCTTGTGCCAAGAAGATTATGTCAAGAACATAACGAAAATAAAAGATATTAAATATTAGACACTCCCCTAATTACTATTGGCATTATACTACGTAGATTCTATTTTATCATTATCGTTATCATCACCAAGTTAATATTAGTAATAATTTTCTTAAATGTTGTTCGAAAACTACAAAAGTAAAACCATTTGATAAGTATTGATCATTTATATCACTATTATTTTTATTATGACTTTATTATTATTATGTTTTGTAACTTTGTAGGTTAAAAAGTAAAGTTTGTAATTTAAAATCGGGTCAAATTACAAACGTTAAATTGACAAGTTTTCTATATAAATATGACATCTATATACCATACATTTAATTTTCCTTGTGCTACGTAATTTATACATATTTTTATCTTAAACCATGAAACATTATGGCACTATTATTATAGTTTTTATCTATTTGTATTTTTTTTTTTTTGTCATATATAATTATATTAGTATGAATATTACGATTTACAGTAGAAAAACAAAAAGAACACAATAAATTACAGTCGATAATACAATATTATAATATTTATCGAGTATAGTATTATGTTTTTGTACTTTTGTTACGTTTTTCATTACATTGCATATTATGATAAAAGTCTGAAAATCTTCTAACATTCAGATAGGTACAAAATATATCTATATATATAAAAATGGAGCCAAAAATGTATAACGATTCATCAATTGAGAACGGCTGGGCCGATTTCGTTCAATTTTTTTTTCAATTGTTCGTAATTTCCAGGAGATGGTTTTTACAAAAAAACATTTTGGAAAAACCCAATCCCGGGAAGTGCTCAAACAGGGATTTTGAGATTTACGATGGAAATATTTGTTTATAAATGATTGCTATACCACCAATCTCTGTTTATTTATAAGGTTATCAATGGTTACATATTTATAACTATTATAATTAGTAAGAATACATTATCATATACATATTTTTATAAATAAATTTATTGAAAAAAACAAATCTTCGGCACGGGCAACCGTCGCAATGTTTTTCATACCTAATTCTGATTTCACTCACTTACTCAGCACTTCATGGGGTCCGCAATCCACCGCAGGTGGATTGCCTACCTGATAATTCACTGCTCGCATATTGTCCGTGATCTAATGCAGTGGATTGCCTACCTAGGTGGTTTAAATGCATATAAATCACTTCAGGTTAATCTTAACTTAATATTTGGCTCGGGAAACGCTGGGCGGGACAGCTAGTATTTTATGTTTGTTATACAAATGTAATAAATGCAATGATAGCAGAATAAAGTATATATTTATTGTATTGATTGCTATACTAATTTTACAGTTTTAAACTACAGAATTGTGATAGACTGATAAAGACCGTTAAAAATATAAATAGGTGCGTGACACATTGCAGTTTGAATAATACGCTTTATTATGTAGGTATAACAGACTGTGTACCATTGTATCATATTTGTTCATGTCAATTACACTTTTTTTCGAAAATTATTATACCATTAAAGTAAATAGGTATTGAAACTTGGAAGGCCACAATGCCATATATTTTATTGTACTATTTAATTTCAATACTTACATATTTTATAACGCTATTTTTTGAACCTAGTAGGGGTTTAATTATTAATATAAAATATAGAATTTATATTCAATTTATAATCCACAACTCTATAAGATTAATAATAGAAAATTAATAGTTTAACTTTTCCGGTTCCAACCCGATAAGTTAGGTTATTACCACTTACCAGTGGTATGGACGTATCGGTTCCAATCAACAAAATGCTTTTCTTATATACATGCTGAGGACTGGCTACAGTCACAGGAAATTCTCTGCAGACATAGTTAAAAATTTTGTTAATGTTTAAAATAAATCTAAAAAAATTGTGATGACTTTAAAAAATACAAATGAAATAAATCTAAATCAATTGAATTGAATGAACACTCAAAAGCTTGTGGTTTAAACTCGAAGGCAACTTTTTTTACATACTCTGCTCTGGTATTTTTCCTCGTTTAAATTGTTCAATAAATTGCTTATAATAACAATACAGATGTTTTGCTGATATTTAGTTTTATCCTAATATTCTTGTTGTGGAGTTTTATTTACGTGTCAATATGTATCTACTTCAAGATGTCCACGAAATGGAAAATTTTAAGATGAGTACCCGTGAACTCAGCATTACATTTTGGGTGGACGCAAGATGGCCGCTTAACTGACAAAAAGGTTGTATACTCGGAGCCGATACGGTATCATCCAATTTTTCATTTTCAAAAAAATCAGGTCCATACACGATAAATTTAATGTTATACATTTAAATTTGGATATCATATGCATATTAACGATAGAAAATGTAGGGAATTGTATATTTTTTTAATCAAAAGCTGATACGTAGACAAATATTTTAAAAAACCTTGAAATATTGTTTCTAAACTAATAATGAAGCATTTTATATATATTATCATTAAAAAATATTATTGTATACGGATTAATATTTGAAAACACCCTAGATTGTTTTTATTGAATAGCACTGCAAAGTATAAGTTATCCTTTCTAATAAAGTTGAATTGTAATATATGTAAAGTGAACAATTTACTGTTAATCAATATTACAAAAAGCGACATAGGTACCTTAAAATCTGATCCTGGCCTATATCTTTTAGCTTTAATTCCACATTTGTACTTAAATGATCAATATCGTGATAAATTATTGAAATGCCAATAGTATCAGCCAGTTTCAATTATTTTATAAATTTTCAAAAGTTATTATTATTTTATATGCAAACCCCTTTTCCTCGGAAAAACATGTAATAGAAAAGTACTCTCAGCGGATAACTAAACCAGTCAATCAATTTATTTGACGTATTAAATTGCTATTTGTTTATGAAAATGCGGCATACTGTTTCATTTAACAGAAAAATAGTACGATTTAATAATACGACAGCTGTTCTTAATACATACCTGCATCTGAAAAAATATATATATTATTCTTATAACAATCGATTAATTTCTCGGTATAAATATACGGATGTCGGTTAGTTTTTGTTAAAAAAAATTGTTAACACGTTTGGAAAGTCAAATCAGTTGATCATTGTTTTTAATAATACTGGGATTTGTTTTGAATCATTCCGTTTCACCGTGTTTACACGATAATACAAAGCGTCTGGATTTAACGGCAGCTCGGTTCTGCCATAGTATTGCGTTTTGCGTTGATGAATGTATTACGTTGGTAGATATATATAGGTACTTACAATTTTGTTTCTGGTTGAAAGTTTTAAAACATTAAATCGATCAAAACAAAACACTTGAAAGAAATATATACCCATTGTTTAATCAATCTCGTAACTATTATAAGTTATGCGTAAAATAAAATAACTATAAGACAAGTAAATTTCAAAAAAAAATAATGGTAAATTAGTGACGCATAAGAGTTGTTGTACTTAAAAAACTAAGAATGATTATCGTTTTTTTTTTATGCTAATAACATTGATAAAGTAATAAAAAAAATTATTTTTATATTCAAACAATATTTTAATCTAATGCTAATTCAATTAACCTATCCATTTTAAATACATTTTATAACAACTAAAAATAGTGACAGTAGGTAAATTTAAATCATATTAATTTACCAAATTATATTATAACACAAATTGAATATGTCTTAAATAAATCATGTTTGAAATTAAGTATAATTTTACACTTCACTTGAATACGTGCGAAAAAAATTTTGAATTTAATTAAAGTTAATGATTTTAAATCAATAGGTAATTATTCAAATTTGTAATTTCTGTAAAATGTTTTACTATAAATGTCTCATTTTTTAGAAAATAATTTATCATTTTTGTATTTATATATTGAGATATATGTTTAAAAAAATCACGTATACCTACACAAAATAAACACAGTATAGGTATTATTTATTACTCGTTTTATTTTATTTGTAACTTATTAGATAATAGGTATCACTAAATATAAATACTTACCTTAAATCTATATGAATGTTAATTATTATTATGTATTTTTTTTATTTTTTGACTATATTAATCTATTTGATGGCATATTTATACTATAAATTACTTTTATTCTTACAGATAAGCAGAGGATGGATTTTAGGTCCAGAACTATGTGACATGTGGACTTCGAGTGATGTACTATGTTGTACAGCTTCAATACTTCATCTCGTTGCAATAGCCGTTGATAGGTAACGTACACCTTTTTAAATAAATATAATTTATAATATATAATATATTAGTTACACAAGCACTAAAGACGCAAAGACAACTATTTAAAATTATCTTTAATAAAACAAATATTTATTTAATATACGATTCAATTATTTGAAATATTACATATTTCATTTAAGAAAAGTTATTATTGATAAAATGTTTTTTTTAGGAACCTTAGTAATAATTTTATCAAGAAAAAAATCTAAAATATTTATGCAATCACGTGGGTATTCGTATTTCCTTTATATATATTTTAATTTTAACAATTAATATAATCATGTGCTGGTGCCTAGCGTTATACGCATTTTTACCCAATTTTGAATTGCAATGTAGTATCCCAAATCCGGGGTCAAATAAGATGTAGCAGTGACTAGGTACCATCAACAGATATGATAATAATACCTTAACGAAATGTAAAGGATAAAATAAAAATGTGTATCAAAGATTATTAAGTTATTAACTAAAGAACAATAATTTAGGTTACCTAATTAATTGGTATTTGTTTTTTTTTAATTGTATTCTTATTAACTTACATTCGTACCAATTAAAATCAATTAAATATTTTACTAGCGGTGCAATGTTGGGTGATATTTTATTTAAGTTCTTAAAATATAATATTTCTTCATTGTTTGGTATTATGAGCTTAAGATATAAAAGAAGCATTTAAACAACGAACTCTGCCAAACTCTGATAAAGCCAAATACCTAGGCCTAACCTTCGATAAACGGCTAATATGGACCAAGCACATCCAACTAATAAAATTAACATTAAATAAATGACTTTATACCTGCTCAAAACCAAAATACACAACTATAATTTCTAACTTAAACTCATATGGATGTTTGGTATTCAACTCTGAGACAGCTTAAAAAGCTAGCCCACCAAAAATACAAGTATTCCTGTTAAAAATTCTCGAACTCATTAATAATGCTCCCAACTTCCCTCCCCAAATACAACTCAAATCATAAACTTTACACAGATCTCCATTGTTCTAAAGTCACTGAAACAGCTAAAAAAATAGCTAACACTATTTTGAATTTATAAATCACTTTTAAAATCATACTTATCTTTACATTTTAAATTTACTATTTATCTCCATCCCTGAAAATGCCCTCAAAAGTGCCAAGTGAAAATAGCCCCTAGGCCTTATAAATTAAATTAAAATAAACACAAGATCTAAATAACCTATAAACTCATGATAGGTACTTTAATTACTGGATGGTTCTTCCCCCACGTCTTCAATTCACTATACATAAATTGTTATTCCCTTATGCATTTATGCTTATTGTATTATAATATATAATTTATGTATCTAATTATTGTATAATTATGTAAATAAAAAAAAATAAAATATTTTTTTTTAAAAATCTGTAAGGCTAAAAGAGTAAATAATATTTTGTTTATAAACAAACTGAGTAGAAAATATAAAAATTAAATTTACACCTTATAATTATTGGAGAACACTGAAAAAAGACTTTATCGTAATAGAACTATATATTTTTTTAATTAAATATTATAATTTTTATTCAAATTTTTTTTTTAAAAAAAAAACTTCATTTAAATCTCATCGATCTCAGTTTTTTTAAGTATAACTTTAAATAACACAGAATAATGTATTTAAAAATACTCCAGAAATATTGTAATATACAGACGTTTATAACAACTCCAACTTGATTTCAAATATCTATTTCAAATTAAAAAAATTATTTTACTAAAACTAACAATATTTTACATACATTTTTCTTATGTGGCAAGTTTTTGTATTAAAAGCCTTAAGAATAATATTGTAATAAATATAGAAAATAAAAAAGAAACTATGAAAATCGCTTCTACAGCATTGGTGTAGTTTTGAGAGTACCTACCTACCTCATTATCGTGTTACCTATTTACAAGACTTTTCGATTTTTGAAATTATAATTAAATAATCCTTACGTTTATTTTAGTTTAATATAATTTAAAGTAAATGATGTTTTTTTTTACTTTTTTAATTTTTTCAAAATGTTAGTTTATTTTTTAGCTTATCGTGGTTAGACAATAGAACACAATGGCAATGGAATTAATAATAAAACAAAGTTGTGTATAATAGGGTTGGTCTAACTTATCTCAGTTAATTCATATAAATTATCAATATTTTAATGATGGTGGTATGTATTTGTGTGGATGGTGACACTCGACTCAACCTCAGAACCATCGTGACAGATATGCGTAGACACAATGATAGTAATTTTGATTCAAAAAAAATAATATAATAATAATAATAATATATTGTTTTGTGTTTTATATAATGCTGTTAATAAAATCTTATATACCTTTTCATGACACTTGAGTTTAAGATTAATTAAGTATCTTTAACATATTTAGTGGCCAAAATGGACTTATCCACTCTCATTAAGTAAAGATCTGGTTCTGAAAAAAACTATTTTTATATCAGTACCTAGATTCCAAAAAAAAACTAAGTTTTACCATTTGGCGGACAATTTGTTTTAGGTTTGTAACTATATATTATTCTAATATGTTAAATATACTAAAATGTAATTTAATATTTAGAAGTTAAATTGCTTTGGCACCATGCGTCTAAATTTACATTAAATTATAACACAATATTTATTATTATTTAGTAGATAATATCTTATTTAGTATAGATTGAATTAATTTTTTCCAAAAACATTTGCATTTAAAAATTTTATTGTGATTATATTTAAATATAACGATATACCTTCGTTAAAAGTTTTAAATCCCCACAAAAAATATTTTTGAACTACAACAAAATTATTAAAATCCTTATTATTCTTTGTTTAAATACCCAATTGTGTTCAAATTTTAACTTTGAATTTCTAAAAAAAAACTTAATTACTATCTTCAAAGTGTTTAAAATACGTATTTCATTATTTAAAAAAATATTTTTACAATATATCGCTACTTTCAGTATCTGTAATTAAATGATAATTATTAATATATCAACTAGAATATTATTTCCCTTGAGTATAAATTTAATACATTTTAATCGATTGTAAAATTGGTTTAAATAACAGTAGTTATTCAGACAGTTTCGTACAAAAAGAGAAATAAGCATAATATGTTTTAAATAAAACAATGTTATGATTGACTTCTTATAACCAATTTATAATGTTTTTATATTATTAAAAAACACAATTCTCAGTAGAAATTTTGTCTAAAAACAAATACTTACTTAATATTTTATCAAAATTTTTCATTGTTTTCTTGAAAAATATTGAGAAATTTTCCATTTAAAAAAAAATCATCGATGTTGAATTCCATTTATGTTACTCGCGTGAAATATTTTGTTCTGAAAATTTAAATCGATTAAAAAACTTATAAATAAACCAATAGCTTTATTAATTGCTCTACTCAAAATCTATAAGCGGAGTTAATTTAGTTTTGGTATTTTATAAAAGAAGTAGGAATTATAAAGACTAAACGATAATTAGTTTATAAAAAATGTATAATAATCTTTATTTAAAATATCAAATTGATAAATGTAGTAGATTATGATATTGATGGATACTAATTACTTTTTAATACCTAGGATATAAATATAACAATTATAATAAAGATAATATAATGGTTGCAATAAAACTTGATTTTCTTCTTATAATATATTTTAATTAAATGAAAAAATAAATGGTATAATATTTATATATCATATATAATAATATATTTTTTATTAGAACCAATGTTTCGCCAAATATTATTGTTATTAGCCATTTACAATTATTATTCAGATTATTTTTTTTATTTTAATTAATATATACAGTTCTGTTTAATTTATAGAATCAATTATTGTATAGGTTAATTTGATTTGAAGTACCCTGATATTGTATAGTTTATATTTATATTAATCACTGATTAATTATAACTACCAACTTAGCCTACCCTTGGGAAAAATTTAAAAAATAATATGATGTATACACGATCAAATTTAAACATTAACTTTTTGTTCGAAGTCAAATGTTTTATGCCTATCATTATAAATGATTTATCATTTGACACACGCATAATATCTTATTTATGTTATTTTATTTAAAATCATGAAGTTCCTTAAAAGAAGCTTTTGAAAGTTTACAACATCACATTGTCTTCAATTTTACGACAGATGAGTTTACTACAGTCATTTTCTGTACATAGAAGATCATAAATCAGATATGTCCATGTCCTATGTCACTAGATGAGGATATACTCGTATTTTAAATAAAAGATTACTTTTTTTGGCCAACATTCTAAAATGTTTGTACAATGTTACTCATTTAATATAAACGACATTAAAATTGATTTTCTTAAGTCAAATGAAATATTTCCCCAACTAAGAATTTATTTTATTATAATAATGTTAGCTAATAACAAATATAATATACAGATCAATAAAAATATAATTTTTAATAAGTTTATTAAGGTTTAAAATATTAAATCTTATCATCTTATATGAACTGTAATAAATATAAAAGAAACAATAGAAAATATTTTAATATAAAATATTGAAAGTTGACTAGTTTTCTCCGATAATTTTTGTGTTTTTTTTAAATAAATATATATTTTAATCACATACATTTTTACTAAATATGTTCATAAAATTATTCTTTTTTAAAAAACTACAGATATTTTAAGCTATTCAAGTTGTGTAAAAAAATATGATTCAATAAAAAAATGGATTATTTAATTAATAGTTAATTATTTAAAATCATTTAATATTTAAAAGAGGATATCTTCTAATATCTACGTAGAAAACATATTACTGTACTTCTCTAAACTTCAAAACATTAATTATTATAAATGATCAATTATCGATTTATTCTTGAAAGTTGGCACTACATTTTCAAATCAAAAATAAGTTACATGATTCTTTATTTAAAAATTATCAATGATAAATAATTGCGATTTTTGCAAAAACTTTAGTTTTATAAATATAATATAAATTCTGATCACATAATACATAATTGTAGAAATGCAATTTTTAAGTTAAAAAAATTCCCTTTAGCATTGCCTATAATTGGACAATGGTATTATCTATGGATTGTTTTTATTTTACATATTCAGTGGGGACCCATTATCTTCTCTAAAAATAAATGAAAATAATATTTTTTCTGCAAATGTTTATGTTTATGAATTATAAATATTTCATGATTGAGACAGGGAAAATTCTAGCCTGACATTTATATTCCAACTATCTTGAATATAAATAAAATATAAATTATTATAATCATAAATCAACGATCCACCATAATAATGCTGTACAGTATACACTGTTAAATATAAATAAATAATAAACATGTTCAAAAAAATATTTCTTCTGTCTTAATATAAAATTATGCATTAACGTTTAATGTGTATCAGATACTTCATAAACTAATAAAAATCATACTAATAATAATTTCGAAGTTCACTTATAAGTAATATTTTTATTTGTATATATGTATCATAATTAAATAATTATTTTGTTTTTATTTAAAAACTTTCCATCATTAAACAATACCGCTATTGCAATAAAGTATTTTGAAACGCTTGGATAAATTATACATTTATGAGTAAATAATAAATGAATGCCGACATTAAATTTAATTCATTATAATTAGTGATCTTATACATTTAAGACGAAAATCCAACTGACCACTACACTAAAAACAGTTTTGAACTAACTAAAATTACGTCAAGCGTTAATGCTGAGGCAGATTTTACAAAAAAAAATAATAATAGGTACTTAATTGATTTAACATTATTTGAATGAAATTATGTTTTAATTTTTAGCTGTGCTTGTAAATAAATGTACTCGGTTTATTATAATTTAAATAATAATCATTGAAAAATTATTTTTTTAAATTATACACTAAAGCTGTATAAGCTTTTATGTAGTTTTACAAGGAATATTTTGTAACAATGATAGCAATTATCTCTGTAACAATTTAAATTACGAATAAAATATTAATAAAAATATTTAGCTCACGAGTAAAATTGTGAACTATTATTGTTAATTTTAATGCAATGAATATTGCATTTTATAAACATTTCTAAACCGTCTGAGTGTAATAAAATTCAGGTTATTGATTTTATGTAAATTTGTATTAAGTTTAAGAATTCACTCACATTTCTATCCTGACTTGGATCTAGTAGAATTCTTTGTTTTAATCATTAGAGGTGTACTCCCTTCTTTAAGGTTTCGTTGATACTAAGTAATTTATTAAAATCTAATTATAAAGTAATAATGCGGGTTTTTTTTTTTTTTGTAAATTCACTATTAGTTAATTGCATTTATTTTTTAGCGTGTATGCAGTATACTCCTAATCAATTTCAGTAAAAAACCAATTCTGCCATCGAAATATTATTTATACGTAGAACTGTTTAACATTCAACAATTATATCAACATGATTTTTATATGATATAAAATATTTATATGAAAATAAAACACTTATCCATATCTATTATAATGTATTTATTTACATAATGTTTCTATTAAATTATCTAATAATACATAGTTTATAACTAAATTTGTAGGAAAAATCAAAATTATAATAATAGTGCTTAAAAATGATAAAATCTATCTAATAACTACATAAGAAATGTATATCAAATTATAAAATAAATAATTGGTCAAGAAAAATTAAGATTATTTCGCTGCTCAAAAGAGTTTTTGCAAAAAAAAAACACTGTAGATAAACTTAAAGTTCCCACACTTAACACAAAATCTAAAATAATAATAATAATAAAATAACGTAAAATCAATGACATCTGATGATAAAATGCAATAGAGAAAAACCATGTGAAAATGATTTAGGTCTATTGAAAGGAAAAAAATATGAGAAAAGTCCATATTGATTACAAAGGCGATTAAGACAGAATCATAGGTGGCAAGATAGTCGACGAGGAGGAATATGGTAGAAAGAATATGTTTGCAAGATTTTGATTATTCACTGAATATATTTCTTTCTTTAATAATTTTAGTTTCACTAGTAATTATTGGACATCGTTTGAAAAGAGGATTATACGTGTAAGGGAAAGCTGTATAAATAAAAAAAACATGTATAAAAGGGTCATGTAAAAATACATACCTACCCTTAATTTCTACCCCAGACCTAGCTTACTCAGTAGGAATCTCAATATTAAATTGTAATACTTTGCATTACTTGTAATTATGTTGGTACATTTACTTAAATTGTCCTTGAACCCATTTCTACATGCATGACGCTTTAATTACATTTAATATTATACCGTTGCAAAAAAAAATAGGATATAGCATTTGATATATTTAAAGAAGGTTTCTATATCATGTATAAAAACGTATTACACAATTTAACACCCTTTTTTATACACTCATGTGTATGATAAAAAATATATATAATTTATACTGTTTGACATCTTCGTAAGCCCTACTGTAATTCAGTTGTTTCATCATAATATCTAATTTTATGCTTCGTCATAATAAGTTTAAATTTAAAAACCATACAACTCATCAAATTTAAAATATCTATTAATTATAAATTTGGCTGTTTCATCCTAAAAATGCGTATAATATCCTTTAAGTTTACTTACACTAAATATTATTATCATATAATTTTAGATACTTTAGTAATACCTTAAATGAAGCGATAAATGTAATGATTTTACAATTATGGCATTTTCTGGCAAAAATTTGGATTTAGTTATTATTTATAACAGATCAAAATAAAAAATTCCAGTATTTTTCATAATAATCGGAACAACAAAAAAATAAATTAAGGAAAGTGGGATTTTTCACTCAAAACCAATTTTTGACAAAATGTATTTTCTTTTTTCTGTGATACTAAAATAAAAAATAATAATATAAATATAATATAACAATAATATAATAAAAAATAAAAACCATTAATACTTCAAATTTTCACAAAATGTTTATACTAGCATTTTCTATAAAAAGAAAATATTTTTAAAAATGTTGAAGATTTTTGAGCTATTTATAGACATTTGACGTTTTCAAATTTTTTACTATTTTTTTTTTTTATAAATGTCGATAAAAAAATTTAAGCGTGGTCAAAAAGCTTGAAAATTGAATAAGAAATTTCCCATAAGTAAAAACATACATTTTTTTATAGACATTTTAAGTTAAAATTTGGACGAAAATTATGTATTTAACCATAGAATAATGATTTTAGTTATTTTATTGTATAATTTTAAGTCTTGAAACTTTTTATATTCATTATTAAATTTTATATAAACAATGACATTTTCAAATGCAATTTTATTGGCAAAAATTAATTTAACCTTCCACATTCTTAACATATTTCTGTAACACCAAATCGTAAACGCTTTTAATATCTTTTGTTCTACTATTGGTAATTTATAACGTCCGGGTTTAGCATATTGCTAGAGACATATGTTTTTAATAAATTCTTCATTTAAAAACATTTTAAGACAACCCATACAACTCAATCAATTCAATTTTTAAATGATAGGTACTATGTTTTTGATATAATATTATAGTAGTAATATGATTAATATAATTTTGAGCCATTCATATAGATATGCAGAGAGGCAGTGGGAGAAAGAAAATTATTACTGATTATTTATTAAATAAATATTTAGGTATTTTTTTTTTTTTTATTAATTTCCATATGGTCGAATATTTGTATATGCATATTCAATAATTAATTAACTGTACAAAGTGTATGCAAATAATAATACATCAATAATGAAAATGAATGGTATTTGTTTTTCAGATATTGGGCTGTTACTAATGTTAATTATATCCACACGAGAAACGGTAGAAGAATAGTGGGCATGATTTTTGTGGTGTGGTTTGTAGCACTAGTTGTGTCATTGGCTCCACAGTTTGGCTGGAAAGACCCGGATTACCTGGATCGTATTAATATCCAACAACGATGTATGGTCAGTCAAGACATTGGCTATCAGATATTTGCCACATGTTCAACGTTCTACTTGCCTCTAATGGTCATCCTGTTTCTTTATTGGAAGATATTTAAGATAGCCAGGAGAAGGATTCGCAGAAGAAGAGCTCAGAAGAACGCTATGCTAGAACATTCAAGGTTAGACCAATTATAATAAAATGTAATTGATTAAACTCAGGTGCTTGAGAAAATAATAATACACATATAAATATACATTATATTATATTAATAAAATACATTTTAAACATTTCTGTTTCAACATACGAATTAAATAAATCTTTTAAAATCAAAATCATAAAAATTAACGAAATAAAAATATATAAATATATCAAACATCAGAATTCAAAACAAAATATGAATAAGTACAAATAAAATATTTATGGTATGAAACGCTCACATCCAAGTACAGGAATATTTTTAAATTTTAAAAATAACATACCTTTTTGAATTATTTTAATTATTTTCAACAGCATCTTAAATAAAAAAAAAACCAAATATTTTATTAAAATTATAAACTATTACAATGTTAAGTACCTATTTCCTATTAACTGGTAACCAAAATATACATTACTTTTCTTTAAATATTTTGAATTTTTATGTCTTAGATGTTTTTACATATAATACACAAAACACATTGATAAAACTTATAATAAAGACGTGAAGGATTATTATTTAAATGGTACGAATTATAATATACTTAATGTTAGAATAAATACATACAAAATAGAAAAAATCATAGTCTCAAGTGCACCAAAACATCTCACTTAACCCATTAAATTAATTTAATTTTAATTTAACAATGATGATTTCATAAATAACTTTCAATATGAACAAAACTGTCATTATAAATTTTAAACCATTATGCTACACAAGCGTAATCTATGTTAAGCAAGATGAGAGTTGCCCAATAAATTTTATAGTGGTGAAAATATATCGTTTTTCACTTCTTGTTTTAGACTTCAATGTATTACAATTTATAAGATTTTTTTTTAAGCATTAAACTTCAGATTAAAGATCATATCTGTATATGCATTTTATGTAATTAATTATTCATTAAAATATTTATAATATATAGGTACCTATTTTAAAGTTATACATATTATAATATAGATAATATAGTACTAAAGTACTAACTTGATGTATTTTCAATTATTTTACAATTCTACAAAACTTTTAGGTGTTTACCATGTAAAAATTTGTTATTAATAAATTACTAGTGGAGTATATAGGCGTCACCACCTCTCTGTTATAACTTTAAATAGAAAATAATAAAATATGTATCATATATTATATATCTATAATTATAATTAATTAATATATATTATATATACGTTATGCCACTACAGTATGATGGTACTAATTAAACTTTTTTATTTGCCACTCAATACTTATGTATAAAAATGTAAACACTATTTCGTGGTTGTATTATTCTACCAGAAATAAAATCCCCTACTTATGTCATTCGTAGATTTTAAATTGAATACCCAAAATAATGATTATGTTTTATTTATTAACATTAAAAAAAATCAATGAAAACATTCAATAAATTTGTAGGTACAAAATAAAATTATATAAAAACGTAACTTATACAAGTGATTAATAAACGTCGATTTGAGTGAGGATTTGAATATAACTTTTAAAGTCTATGACGCACTTTATAATATTATGAACAGTTATGATAGACCAAGAAAATAATCTCAAATTATATAAGTCGCATATTTTATCTGCCCTCGCATTCGATTTGCATTAAATAATCTTGTAGCAGACCATAGTGGTCTTTAATAATTACCTACGTAAAACGATTATCCTGCGGGTTTAACGAATCGATCGTAGGTATTTAAGTGTGTACTATTACTACAACCGAGCCGCCTTTCGCGTTCGGGGTGGGTGGTAGTGGTAATGGTATCAAAAGCACTTGGATGGTCGAGGATTAACAATGTATTATTATAGCCATTGAAATAGGATCGGTAATAACGATGGAACGTCACGCGCGCAACCGCCAGCACAGTTGTGAGATTATTAAACACTCTCGTCGGGTTATATATTATCCTAGAGCGGACTTCCATTTTCCTATAGCTTGAGTGGCGTTTCTCTATAAACACTGTTGATTGAACTGTCGATCTGCTTGGGTGTGTTTCAGGTTGAAAAAGCCGGCGGATGACGCGGCCACCTCGGCCGAGCCTAAAAAATGCGGTTTCTTCCGGAAGGCCGTTTTTCTGCGGATCAAGAAGAAGAAAGAAGTGGAAGAGACGGCCGTGTGCTCGAGCATAGGTCTGATCGATGGTCATTCGAGCTGCTCGATGCCCGAGTCATCGCAGGACGGCGGTGGAGGTGGCGGCGGCGGTCAGTCAAAGGCGGGCAACGGCAGCGGAAGTGGGGGTGGAAGCGGTGGCGGAAGTGGTGGCGAAGACAAGACCACCGCGTTCACGATCACTACGAACCACGATCACGGGGCCACGTCAGCACATCACCACCACCACCACCACCACCACCACCATCAACACCACCAACACCAGAATCAGCTCCAGCCACCGATGATCGAAGACGATGGGCCCACCATCTCAGATCCGTCGGCCGCCCGGCACACGGTCATCGAGATGAACGTGAATCGAGTGTGCGTTCCGGCGCCCGCTCGGGTGAAGACGAAGCGCGAGAAGAAGGAATCGCTGGAGGCAAAACGTGAACAGAAAGCGGCCAAGACATTGGCCATCATCACTGGGGCGTTCGTCATGTGCTGGCTGCCGTTCTTCATCATGGCCCTGGTCATGCCTCTGTGCCAGGGGTGTGTGATCAACGAGTACGTGTCCAGCTTCTTCCTGTGGCTGGGTTACTTCAACTCCACCCTGAACCCGATCATCTACACCGTTTTCAGTCCCGAGTTCCGGTTGGCTTTCACCAAAATGATTTGCGGCACTACGTATAGGAGATAATGAAATGCGCACGACATTATTATACAAAATTATATTCATAATTATTTGTATTATTATTATTACATACACAATACTTCAATACTATACGTATATTAAACACCCGACGCCTTATTATATTATTGTAATTTATGAACATTTTTGTGTGTCATG
>JACXSJ010002663.1:9656-39495 GCA_014851325.1 Pentalonia nigronervosa | reverse complement strand
TATAGCTGTCATTATATCAAGATAATAATTTTTATTATAAATTACATTTTAGAATCACATTTTTGTTTTTTGATGTAAAATAAACTATGGATATGATATTTCCACTGATTCAAACTATCATCAAACCGGCCCAAATCTTTCGAATTTTTAACGGCCCACCGGGTTTTGCCCGGTAGCCCGCCGGCTCAATCCGGGCCTGCGAACACCCACTGTATGGTTTGGGAAGTACTAATGTGCCGTCAACATGTACTGTTGGTGAGTTTAATTCCAACATTTGTGTTGATGGAGTTTGTCCAGGAGCACAAAAGATTTTAATAGTGTCAAATGTATTCCAAGGATCTGATGTTATTGTGAGAAGATCGTGATTGGATATGCCTATAGTGTTCTATCACAAAACTGGGTGTCTACTAGGCTGAACCAAATGTTGGAGAGACAGAGATAACGGCTGTTGTGTTGGACTCTGAAGCGGATTATTTGCATACTGTGGAAGTGTCGGATAACGTACCCGAGAAAAAACCCTTGATAAAGGAAGATTTAGGTATTGTGAATTCTAATTTAATTGACATAAAATGCAAAGATTTATTCGATCTGATCAATTGTTATCAAGACTACGTTGCCCCGGAATTGGGTGAGCTCGACTATACTCTTCTCATGACTGTCATTATAAACGAGTTACCGGGCAGTAAACCTATAGCCTGAGCAGGTGATGAATGTATTAATTTTACAATGTTGTGTTTTTTTTATTTTATTTTATTTTTGTCTGTCATCAAATTTTATTGCAGTAAAAGTACACCGATTTTTTTTATCAGCATCTTTTCTGATGGGAAAATGAATCTAGTTGGTACTTTGAGGAGTCAAAAGTAAAAAATTACCAATAGTTTTTAAACGCGCCGAGAAAAAAAATAAGGAAAAACGGGAATTTTTCGTAAAGCAAAAAATTAATTTTTATTTTTGATGTAACAAAAGAAATAATGACCATAAATATATGAATTATTTATCGAATTATTTACCGAATATTTATGAAAGCATTTTCTATACACCATAAAATCTTCAAAATATTTTGATTTTTTTTGAGCTATTTATAAGCATAAACATTTTTCTGGTTGTTTTATTTTTTTTTATTATTGCCTATAAATTTTTTTCAATAGATCAAAAAACTTGAAAATGTAATATAATATTCTTCATAACTTGTTGAAGTGAAAATTAAAAAAAAAGATGAGCGTAAGTATCTAATAGTTTTTTGTAAGTATTTAAAGTTGAAATTTCGAGAAAATACATAAAACTCACGGAATTTTACAGTTTTTTTTTTGATTAGGAAATTCATAAAAATTTTTCTATTCAAATATAAGATTTTAGAATTCAACACAAGGATCTCTATAAGTATTTTTACCTTTTTAAAAAAAAAATTACCGAAAAGTCATAATATTTTTTTATGAACGTTTTGACAACGTCAAACGTCAAAATGACGACGACATTGGATATTCACCCGTTTTCTCCGGAAACGATTTTCTTATTTTGATGTAATTCAAAAAGGAATAATTGAAAACGTTTGAAATTTTTACAATAACCATTAAATATAAATTTTAAATAACCATTTTCTATACAATTTTATACTATTTTTAAATTTTTGAACGAAATAAAAAACTCTGCAACTATACTTACACATAGGTGTATAATATTATATAGCTACGCCTAAGTCGGTAAACTTGTGGTAGTTTTTTTACGTGTAAAATTTCCCATTGAACTATCTGAAATATTCGTACTATATTAAATCTTGTAAAAAGATACATTAAACGATTATTATTTGTGTTAAAATAGAGATAACAATTTACAACTTAAAAAGTATTTAAAGAGTATTTCAATAATTATTTTTGTTGATATATTTAAAATCACAAAATGTCAATGATTTTTTTTTTTTTAGTAGAAAAATTAATAATATTTACAATCCAAACAAAATTATATCAGTATTTGAATGTAAAATACAAAATATTTATAAAATAATTGACGATACTTCAATAATATTTAGATATTTTTTATTCAAATACTTTGCAAGATTGAGTGAACATTATATTTCTATAGCGGGTTATGTATTAATGTATTATAACTGATAAAAAAAATCGATAGTATTTGAATAATTACAACCAGTAATGTTAAAATCGTGGGGAGGGCAGGGAATAAATCCATAAGACCTCTTTTTTATATAATAATATAAATTATAAATTTTATTTTTAAAAGATTAAATAGTGAATGTTAAAATTAAAACCAAAAAATAATGTTATGTTGGTAAAATTATGGCCGTTCAGACAGGTATGATACAGTCAGGGCTGGACAGGTATCTTATAGATACTAGTATTTAAGATATGTATCTGAGATATAATTTTATCTTGTATCGGGATACATTATTTTAATGTATCTAGTTTTGTATATTTAAATACTTTTTTTGACTTGTATATAGTAACTTTTTACGATTAAGTTTCAATAGATACATTCAAAAATTATGTTTTATTTATATTAGTTTTCCTAATTGCCAATAACAAGTTTTGGAATTTGTAGTTTGTAATTTGTAATGTTAAAGAATATATATCTCAGATTAAAGTAACTTGTGTCTGGTATCGCGTCAGACTAGTGATAATATATCAGTGATAACACTTCGTTGGTCACCGGTCGCTGACGATCGGTTCATATTTTCTATAAACTTGAATTTATAAGTTTTTTAAATGATAAAGATAAAAATCACTTATTTACTTAAATAACTATCAGAAAATAAAAAAAAATATTTATAGAATATAACACAAGCCTAACCTCTTCAGCTGCTGTTGAACGACTATTTTCATTTGCTGGGCTTATTCATTCTCTGTGTAGATCTAGTATGTTAGATGATACAATCAAAAAATGAGTTTTTATAAAAAATAACCAGGAATTTATTTTAAAACATGGGATATAAATAATTTTTATTATAACACTATTTATAATTTACTTAAATTTAAACATTTAATAGTTAATAAATAAATATTGCTAATTTATATATTATATAAAGATTATTATTTTTTTATATTGTACCTAAGTAAATATATAAATAAATATTAATAAATGTATAAAGTATCTTGTATTTTATATGTATCTCAGATACCTGTATCTTGTATCTTGTATTTAGATACTTTATTTGAGGTATCTTGCCCAGTCCTGGGTACAGTATAGACGGTATAATGCATTAAGAAGTCGACATTCTAATGCCGTGAAGAGGCGACTGAAATAGAGATTTAATAATAATATAATAAATTATAACAATAATGCAGCAGGTAGCACAATTCATAACGAGCGAATACCGAGCATGCTAATTTATATTTAATAATAATATATTTTGATAAAGCTTCTATTTTTTTCAGACGGCAAACATAATCAGTCACATTGGTCTACTGTGGCACGTGCAGCTATTCTATCTTTATGGCTGACAAACCGATAATGATATTATATTTTAGTACCGACTACAGTCAGTGTTCGAGATGATGATGCAGTGCGCCATTAACTATACTTACCTACATGTATGGTATCTGTTATTTTTCATAGAAGTCATTGCAATATTATATTATTTTAATTTTTTTGTGTAATCGCCGCTGCAGACATGATGGGACATTACATGCGCGTGTGTATATTATTTTTAATTTTATGGTATGAAAAATAACAGGACGGTTTTTTTTGTTTTTATTAGTCTAAGAGTTTCCATCATAATAAAATATTACTTACGTCTGATTTGTATTGTATTACCATCATAGCGGCGAACAAGCTACTTTTTTTCAGATTTTGCATAACTCCACCACCACTGCGCTCCTCAGATGTTTCAAATTCTGATAGAAAAATATCAGATAAATGTTTTACGAAAAGTTTAATGTTGAAAAACGATACACTGCCTCACCTTTTGCACACGGCTATACTGTATCTTCCCTATTACTTAATTATTACACATCTGTTGAATTCATTTTATTTTTTTTTGTTTCTATTTGAAAAAAAATAATTGGTGATTTTTAATTATCTAAGTTATTTTCGGAAGGAAGTCATTGCGTTCAGTGTATAAAGATATATTTAATTTAATAATTAAATTACAAAAGTAATTAAATAAATTCAAAAAAGGTACCTATGCCTATTTTATGTGTGTAGCTACAGTTAAGAGCAGTTTTTCATTTCTAAAACCGTTAAAACTTGGTTTCATTTCAGGACGCAAGTTGATCGATTAACTTCATTGTGTTTATTTAGTGATCATAGAGAAATCGATATTAAGTATGATTAATTAAGTATGGTTTACAAATAATTGTACCTACACCTTTTATTGAGTGGCGTTTATATTTTGTAATTTAAAAATTACTTAGATCCTAGAGAATTTTAATAAATAAAGTCTGTATAAAAATAAGATATATTTAAACTTGTGGTGATGGCTTTATTTACTCATTTTTACGGCTGTTTTATGTATTATATAAATATCATCTCTAAATGATAATTTAATAATAAACGCTAGTTATATGGCTTTTATTTAATATTTAATAATGTAAAATGTACATGTTTGTATTGCGTACATTCAAATAAATGCCTCTCTACCATAGATTTTTGCTTCATATCCATCGCTAAATTTAGGGCTTTATCTCCCTCCTTTACGCTTTATTTTTTAGCTCCTCGTTGGCGTATTTTTGTCAAGCTTTTAGGTCTAAATTGGTTAAAATTAGTTTCTCGTAGGAACAAAATATTTTATTTTGTCAAATGCTATGACTTGTGCATGCTCGTGCGGACCACTAATTGTTTCCCGAAAAAGTTAAATTCGATGCCAATATCACGTCATAGTGATTCAGTATGTGGGCAGCGATGGTGGCGTGCTGGACACCCACACGAATGTTTATTTACACTTTACACTTCAGCAGTAAAATACTCCACGTGTTAAGCCAATTGCCTATCGCATACTTCTTAATAACGGAGCTCTTCCAACCATCTTAATGAAAAATCAAACGGCTGATACGTTTCCCGGTACAGGTGAAATTACACACCTAATTTTATGAGGACGGAAGCAGATTCATTATAAATACACACGTCAGAGGAATTGTGAAATATTTGTCTTTACTCTACATACTTCTAAAGAATATTTACGATCTGTGCACGAACAATGAGTAAATCATATACACTTCAATATGTACAATGCATTTACAATGATATGCATATATATATAGGTACCTCTGTGATGAAGGAGAATATATCCAGTGATTGATCACAAAACTTTTCATACTATGTTGAAATAAAACTCTAATAGGTTCATATTGAATTAATAAAGCATGCGGGTTTTATATATACAATATTCAGATTCTAAAAAAAAAAATAGAAAACGACAACTACAAATAACGCTCATCACCCTTTTCAGCCGTCTCCTCATCGTTGTTGCTGGTGGTGGTCGGCCTGGTTAATGAGAGATCTTTTTTCTGTTATACCTCCTGCTCCTACTGCTCATAGCTCTGAATTTAAATATTCAATATCTTTTCCATAGTACCTATAATATTATGCATTTATGCTCGTATACCGTAGTCCGTATAGATAATTACTAATTCATATACTTCATACGACCAATGTCGGGGGTGACGACTGTCGACCATGATAAAGCATAAATATTCAGTTGTCAAACGATGATAAAATATCCACCACTCAAAAGGCATGTAAATATGAATGGAAGTCCTCTGGGGGAAACCCGGTTTTCTAATAAACTTATTCACTTATTGGACTTATCACGTTTTTGGTATTACAATGCCCGTTATCCGGATTAAGTAAGCCACATCATACGGAATCGCAATTGACCACAGACCTAGGAGTGCCTATCTACCAATTACCATTCAATACGTTTCTTTTTACTAAATAATATTTTTTTTCTATAGAAAATTCAAATTATTTAAAAAAAAAAAAAGATTATGATTAAGTACAAGAATACTATTATAGGTTAGACAGTGTCTGTACCTGAAATAGTATAATTGTTGTATACCGTCGTTTAGTTGAAATTGTTTATATCAGTCGAATCACAGTTGTACGTCTGAATTAATTAAAATAAAAGTTAATTAAAAAAAAAAAAAATAAATCCCATATAATTTTATTTGATTTTTATTGTTTTACTTCCTGAATATTTAACTATAATAATGTATGCATTCAATAAGCTGAAAATATTGTTTTAATTATTTATTCAAGATTAATAGTTATACATGGGTTCATGCATATTGATTGAAAAATGAAAAAAATTTGCACAACAAATTTTGGTAAATGTTAAAAAAATATTTTTTCTTAGTGCTATAGCAAAATATAGGGACACCAAACTATTTACAAACTATGACCATCGGAAGTTCTTTAACTTTTAATCCGGGCCTGGAGGCGTATCACTCTTTTGGTATAGTTCCCGCATTGCAATATGAAATATAATTCCGCGGTCGAATATTATGATTCAAAATAATTAAATAATTAATTTTTTGAGTTCTAGTTGAAATAAAATTCTGTCGGTCGGCTTAAATAAGAGACTATGACGTAGGTACCTAAAACGTAATAATATGTATTAGGTATGTAGCGAGTAGTTCGTAAAAAAATTGCATTTTGGCCGTCTATAGGTTATATCTACTTATCCTATATTGAAACATCCGGAGTGAAGTATAATATGTATAATACTGACGGTGCAGAATATACAAATAAAATAACGCAATGTACTATTATTAGTTTCTACCGTGTTTGTCCTCTGTTTAATAATAGCATTCGTTTAATATTATATAGCATCTATGATAATAATATAATCATAGGCGTGCGCACGGGAGGGGCAGGGTGGGCAGCTGCCCCTCCTGCGAGCTGAAGTTTTCTTCCAAATATTGTTTTTAAAAAACATAATATTATAATAATATAATTCTTATATAAAATACTTCCATGACTAATATTAATTGAACTAACTAATAAAGTAATAACCAAAATAATATTTAACTATATACTATAAAATATATTTTTTATTACATTCTGCCTCCCCTGCCAGCATGGTCTGCGCACGCTTATGAATATAATAATATATTACATAGGTATAGTAGGTAATTTATATTGCATATTATATATTATTTTATACATATATTGCTTTCTCTTAGTTTTCGTCCATAGGTCACAGGCACGCCTCAGTTCATATCTATAATATTTATTTCTAATTGAAGTGTCGGGCGTGCGAGGTTGCGTTGACCCCCTCCCACCATCCATCACAATTATCATTGCCGGAAGAAGTGAAATAAATCTGTATCAATCATAATATTATATTATTATATCTATCCCACGCCACCAATTCTCGATACGATAAGATAAATACGACGGACGTATAAAATACCTGCCCTCATATTATATGATATTATATTAGTACGTGCCCATTAAGTCAAAAATACAGAGGGGGTGAGAGAGGGAGAAAGACACAGGCAGAGGAAAGACAGAGAAACAGTCAAAGACAGAGGTAGTGGGAAGACAGATGCAGAGGAGAGACAAAGACTGCGCGAGTGAGAGATCAACACAACAGTATACTATACAGGAGTCGATTTGAAAATTATTCGCACGCATATAATATCTGCGCGTGTTTCAAAATGCTATATTATTATTATTATGGGCGGCTGGTGACCGTAGGAATAATATTTTCTCACAACGAATAATATAATAAAATATACCGCACGGAGAAACGCCATAATATCATTATCTAGTGATGGTTTTCACGCGAAATATCGTTACGATATCAGTGATATATGTATTACACAAATATATACTATACGTACAATAAAATCATAGTTTGGTTATCATCGTACATTTATTTTTATTTTCTACATATTTTGTCATGCAACAATTTACCAATATAATATATTATTTAGAGTTCTAAAAAGAAAAAAAAACAGTTTCAAACTACAAATAATAATGAACTAATGATTAAAAGACGTATAAATGGCATAGATTTATCATTTACGGCTGGGGCACCCGTGAAGCTCAATAGGTGCAAAATACATTTGGTGTCAATATACTTTTAGATGCAAACATATTATTACTATTATTATATTATATTATATCTTTATAGATTTGTAATCATCTGTTTTACTAAAATAAACTATATTATATTATATATTAATATAAGCCGCGGGGGACGCCACCTCCAGCCACTAACATTACATATTTTCCATAAAATCTTTACACATAAATGATCATTAGGTACCTATAATAAAACAAGGTCTAAAAAAATACTAATTTTGGTTAATTAATAATTACACTAGTCACTATGATTTATTAATTATCTACAATATATTATATAGATACTAATTTGATATCAAAATATATAAAATATTTCGATCACTCAAGTTCAACCATGACGTACACAATTATCTAATTTATTATGATATCAACGTTAGTAAAATTAAGTCCCAATGGTATTTCCATCTTTTCATGACTATGTACCTATGTCAGTACCAAAGTGTGACACTTTCTCAAAATTTCACTATTTGGGCTATAATCATGAAAATAAATTAACAAAAAAGGAAGTTTTATATTTTATTATTTATTTTTTGACACCACCTGTCTCCTACTTTGGACGTCACTGATTAGGCTATATATGAAACTGAGATAAAGCGTGTGTTTTTCCACCGATAGAAGTCAGTAAAAATGCCAAAATTTATCTGTTGGGCTTTCAGACAAACAATTCTATTCCTAATATAAACGACAAGTGTGATCAAATTGGTTTCATACATTGTAAGGAAAAGAGTGAGAAAACAGCACGTGAGGTCTACTCATTACCCATAGGCTTTTATGAGTTGAGCGAAATCGAGGCGGTAATAAAGCATATACAGTGAAACTTCGGTATCTCGAAGTCGTAAGGGACCAAAAAAAAATTCGACATATCGAAACTTCAAATTAGCGAGGGAATTTAAAACATAAATAAAATTTGAAATAAAAATGATCGGGACTGAAAAAAAATCGACATACGGAAACTTCGAGATACCGGAGTTCGAGATACCGAGGTTTCATTGTACTAGCTGATACCAGGATTTCGTTTGAGTTGAAGGGGAATAATAACACGTTAAAATGTGAATTGCTGTGTAACGCGTCTATAGATTTATCCATGCCTAATAGTATAGGCGAGTTGTTAAGTTTTGTAAAACGTGTGTATACGGCTAATGTTAAACATCAAGCGGATATGCTGGTAAATATCACCAAAACAAACTGTATATATGTCGAATCGAACTTGATCGCAGGTTCATTCAAGAACGGGAAGCAGTGCCATACAATACACGAGTTTTATCCGAATGTACCTCCGGGCTATAAAGTGATAGAGAATCCGGCACATTTGGTTTTTTATTCTATCAATTGTTCGTTATTCACGCATGCCGAGATTGTTTTAAAAAATCAGGACAACGAGTTAATCGATCTACGAGGAGAGCCAGTATCAATACAATTATTAATCCAAGACCCATGATAAAATGGGTTTATAATTTTATAATATAAATAGTCGGGTATACGAAAAACCCGCTAGTCGAGTCGATGAAACTATCAAGAAACAACTCCAAAGAAAAAAAAATTGAAATACTATAAAGTCGGGGGTGGACTAACAGCTGAAAATTTGGCTTTTTTACATTCGCTACATGCTATTTAATATGGATGATATGTAATTAGATATGTCGGCTGGGTATGTTGACGATTGCAGGATAACTCAAATCGATTATCATTCTTTTTTACCTTATTCAACGTCGGCCCTCTCCAATAACGATGAAGTGCGTATTGCGTCATATAATTCAGAGACCTACGTAGTATGTCCAATAAATACGCGAACTGATTATCTACAGCGGTCTATAGGTCAAAATACGACATCATATTATTTTAGGCACATTCTACAACTACTGATAATGTGACAGTAATCGTCCAACCGTCGAGATTATTATACAAAAAGCATACATGCCGTTTAAGTGTATCGGTTTTGTTTGTACTGTCGAAATGGAAATAGACGGTTTAACCGAACAACGAATAATTATCAAATTTTTGATGTAACTTGGAAAAACCTTGCTACAAATTCATCAAATGTTAAGTGCTGTTTATGGAGATAATGCTCTGAAGAAAACAGCTCTTTTTAAGTGGATTAAGCGTTTCTAAGAGGGCCGTGAAGACTGCAAATACGATACGAAACCAGGACGTCCTTCAACCACTTGTAACGACATAAACGTTGATTGTGTGCAGTCTCTTGTGCTTTCCGATCGAAGAATGACTATCCGAATGTTGGCTGATACGCTAAGTATTGGAAAATCATTTGTGCACACAATTTTGACGTGTACGATCAAATTTGTTAGGAGAGAACGGGTGGATTTTGCATCACGATAATGCGCCGGCTCATTCGTCTTTGCTGGACCGTGAATTTTTGGCCCGAAATTCAATCACAACACTCGACCACCCCCCATATTCTCCAGATTTAGTTCCCTGTGATTTTTTTTTGTTCCCAAAATGTAAAATGGTCATGAGGGGGCAGCACTGGAACAATGTAGAAACCATAAAGCGCGAAACGACAAGACAGCTGAAAAGCCTAACTTCTGAAGACTTTGAGGAATGTTTTGAATAATGGAAACGAAGATGGGATAAATACATCACTATGGACGGAGATTATTTTGAAGGGGATAAAATTGATTTATAATAAATTATGAAAAATAAAAGTTTTATTTTAAAAGTTCGCGTATTTATTGGACATACTACGTATATTCTACCGTGTGAAAGTTATATTTACATTGAAAGCTCAATAACTAAACCTACAGGTATGACTGACGATGTCCGTTTTATAAACAATGGACTAGCATTTCTTTTCTCTGAAATGAAATATGAATTGAATGGCAATCAAATTCAGAAACTCGTCAATCCAGGGATAACTACAACATTGAAAGGATACTGCTCATACAATAAATCTGATATTACATCGCACCATAACGCGGCTTGGGATAATGATTTAAAAAATATCAATCAAGATTTTTTCGAAAGCAATATGTTTAATGGATGTATTAATCTAAAAGATTTGTTCGGTTTTTGCGAAGACTATAAATGTATTTTAATCAACTGTAATCAACAATTGATATTAAATAGAGCGTCCATAGATATAAATGCGTTGAAGTAGTATAAAAACAATGAAGTTGTCATAGACGTGCCCAAGCTAAAAGACGTTAAAATAAATATCACGAAAATATCAAGGTCAGCGATAAAGAAAAAATACGGTTGCTGAAAGTAGTAAGCAATCAGAAACCTCTAACATGCGCATTTAGATCGTAGGAGTTGTGCGAATATCCTTGTTTGCCACAAAACACATCGCACTCGTGGAAAGTAAAAACTTCCAACAAATTAGAAAAACCACGATATGTTATAATCGGTTTTCAGGCTGATAGGAAAAATAGTGCGAGTAAAGCAATGTCATATTTTGATCATTGCAAAATCAAAAACTTGAAGGTCTATTTAAATTCCGAAGTATTCCCTTACAAAGATTTCCAAAACGATTTTACTAAGAACAAGGTGTCTACATTATACCGTGCATATGCTGAGTTTCAAAAATCTTACTACGGTCGCAAAAATGTCGCACCCCTATTGACTCGATCAGATTTCAAAAAATTATGGTCAATTATAGTTGTCGATATGAGTAGACAGAACGATAACGTAAAAACATCGACGGTTGACCTTAGGATTGAAATTGAGGCCGATGAAGCGTTTCCAGCCGCCACTTCAGCATATTGTTTAATATTACACGATCAAATTATAACTTATAATCCGTTTAATGGTGAAGTAAGAACCTTGTAAATATATATATATATATATATTGTAAACCTTAATATTAATAAATAAAAATTACTTTTTATACATAATATCATATCTTTTTATTTCTCAAAAATTAATTCATATAACTATTAAAAAGAGTTTGCTCTTTTTTTCTCCGTGTAACGTGGTGTCGGGAATACGGGATATGTTACTTGATCTGTACCAGATAGATATCGCATGTTGAAAAAATCAGAGCCATCGTTCATGTCGAATGACCGAGGCTCGTCAATCGAGTCGTGTGACTGAAAAAAGTATTTTTACATAAAAATGATGTATTTATTATTATTATTATTTTATAAATCACCTTTGCTATAGAAATATCTTCTGCAACATTTTCTTTATCAAATGTATCATCTGTTATGACGCCGGTTGGTGATGAATAGCTCGGTGAGGTTGAAGAGACTATTATCGGATCTCCGTTAAATAACTAAAATAATAAATATATTATTTATTTACGCGTATAAATATATTATCTGTGATTACCTCCGGCAACATTTCCTTATTCCACCGTTGTATCGAATGTTCTGCTAATTGTGATAATGCATACATTTTGAACTGGCTGATGATATTAATATCGTGTTTAGGACTGTTTGCAATAATATGAGCGTCACGTACGTTTTTAATAAACATAGTCATTTCTTCACTCGTTCTTGGTTTTGACCTCACTTTAGCAAGTTCTCTATCGAGATATTCGGTAAATATTTCAAATTGATTTAAGACGATTGGTTGCACGAGAGTTGATTTTCGTTCAATTGTTTCGAAAATGCACCATTCTAAATATTGTAATCGTATGAGTTCCGTACGATTTAAAATAATTCGACATCCGTCATGTACCTTAGACTCTATAACTAAGGTGTTGTCCCCACTATACATCATGCTAGATAATTTGAAATTATCTGTCTCGAGAAATACGGTTCTTTTATATTTTTCCGGTTGCTCCAAAATAAATGATAGGATATTACCCATCAGCGAAAATATCCGTTGCAGAAACTTGGTTGAAACATTGACATAACGTGATGGTGTTATTATATGTACTGCTACTCTAAACATATCAACTAGTTTTATAAATTATGATATATCATTGTAACTATAGGTATATCATTTGTGCATGATATTTAGTACAACCTGTATGTATATAAACGATTTCGAAGAATGTCTAAAGTTTCAAATAAAAGTGTTAAATTATGACAATTTGTTGGGGAATTTTCTAATGAAGTTTACATAACTTATTTGCGATTCATTTTTTTTATAAAAACTATTTAATGTTTAATACAGTTTATATTTTATGCGCAGTATTATTAATACTGAGAAATTGAATAAGTAAAATATTTAAAATAATTTAAATATGTTAAATATAAATCTGTCTAGAGTAAGTTTAATGATTATTTCATAATTATTCCAATCCTGACAATGAACAATTTAACTTATTAAAAATAATCAAAAAGAGCGAATAAGGCAAACTATCTATATCATAATAACATGGTTTAAGACGGATATTGATATTGTATATAGGTATAGCGTAATTACTTAACATTATAAAAATATGTTCATAAAGTATAATTTACTATTACGATTGCCTATAGTATTATTACTAATAGTATTTTCCTGACAGGCTAAAAGTTCGATTAATTTGGACTTACGTTTTACATATTATATTAACCGCTGTCCAGTGTGTTTTTTGACAAATCTGTGTTCTGTGCATTTTATAATATTTTGTCCTGTTTTTTGTAGCGTTCCCACCGTTTTCAATTTCATATAAAGTAATGATGGCATATATTATAAATCATTAACGAAAATATTACGTCAACGTTGATTTTTTAGTAAGACTTTGTATTTTGTATTGCACGCACACACACACACACACACACATACATAAGTAGAATAATATAATATATGCTTCGTATCTACATTTGTATTCCTCAATTCTAGATAATATAACATGCAAACCTATGTAATTGTTGAGATGCATAATAACTTACGACTAAAGCACTAAAAAAAAAAAGAACCAAACAAAGCGCATAATAAATTGTATGCTTATTGCGTAGCGTACATACCAATATATAATATCACAAATCTATATTAATAGTATGTATGTTTATTAGTTCAAAATCACAAATAAGAATCTATAGGTACATTATTATGTTTATTATATAATGTACTAACTGTAAATTATTGCTACACAGCTATAGTTGGTAACGCCCTTTTTCAAAACACTTAAATCATTATTCGTAATAAAAATATTTTTAAGTTTGCTGTTGATCAGTATAGATAATTTATAAGTATAAAGGATAATATTATGATCAATGGCTAGTCAGTACAGTAGAAACTCGATTAACAGAAATACAATAATACAAAACAATTTTTCAATAAACCTATATATTTTACAACGTAATTTTCAGACAAAAATAATAAATATAATAATAATAGAATAATAATAAATAATAAATAATAATGAATAATAAATACTAATAATATATAATACATATGTAATAACATAAAGAATACCATTCTAAAAAATATTAAACAAAATAATCTGTCATCTTCTTCTGTTTTTTTGATTCACGAGCTTTTTGAGTGGCCATGTTTCGTATTTTACGAAGAAGTAAGACCTGCGTTGCATTTGCCTCCTCTTGTACCTTAAACCTATCAATGCATTTTGATAATATTGCTTCTACTTCTGCGTGGTTAGTTGATGTTTTTAAGTCAAGCACTGAATCTTTGACGTCGTCATCAACTTCTTCATCAACAGTAGTGACATAAAAAATAATTTGATCATCATTTAAAATTTCAAATCCTCCATCCTGTTTATCACTTTCTGACCAATCTGTCACTTCTTTCGTTGATAATATTTCACTATTCAGTCCATTACAGAGTTATACAATTTCTTCTATACTAACAGTATCAGATTATTCAGATTCGAACGGTGTTGTTTCAGGCCATAGTTTATTCCACCCATTCTTTAAGTTTGGTACAGTCAGATCAGTCCATGCACTGGCAACATTGAAAATAGCATCTTTTATGTTGTAATTTTTCCAAAATTCTTTAATGCCTATAGCGTCCTCAGATGACAGCACACTTTCGATTAAACTTTTTCTGTACCGACGCTTCATATTTTCAATTATTCCCTGGTCCATAGGTTGGAGAAGAGGGGTTGTATTTGCTGGGAGAAAGAGGCATATTATATTGCCGTCATCACTTTTCAGTTCTCCGGAGGGATGTGTTGGGGCATTACCCATAAGCAGCAGCGCTTTCTGCAACTGCTTTTCGGCGAGATAATCTTTTACTTGTGGTACAAACACTTTATGAAACTAATCCGTAAATATTGTTTGATCCATCCAAGCACTTTTTTGTGCATAATAATTCACAGGTAGTACATTTAAATTTAAATTTTTAAATGCACGTGGTTTTTTGGATTTTCCTATCACCAGCAAAGGTAATCTATGATTGCTGGTTGCATTTGCACAGACCATAGCAGTGATTCGGTCTTTTTGTATCTTAAAACCTGGAGCTGTTTTTTCCGAAAATGATGCCAGTGTTTTTTATGGTAAAGCTTTTCAATTGAGTCCAGTTTCATCACAGTTATAAACATGTTCTCTAACGAGTTTAAGTTCAGATTGTATTTTAAATTTGAATTGTTCCTTGAATTCAGCAACAACTGCGCAATTCGCACTAAGTTTCTCTCCACTAATATCTAGTTGTCGAATGCTGTGACAAAATTTAAACTTATCAAGCCATCCTATACTTGCTTTGAAGTTTGGATCGCCATTAAGTTTTTTATTCATTACAATTGCCTTGGCCATTATAATAGGACCTGAAAGTGGAATTCCTTGACTTCGAGCTTGAATAAACCACTGATACATAACGTTATCAAACTGCTCATATTTTGCCAACTTCATGGTTTTACGACTTTTTACATCGCCATCGTTGCTTTGCATTAACGATACACGCTGCTTAATTTTTTCAGCATCACGTTTTATATCATTCACTGTTGTTCTCCCAACACCATAAATCTGAGTAATATTGGTAGCAGTTTCACCTTTCTCAAACGTTTGATAATTTCCAGTTTTTGATTAAATTCTAATACAATACGTTTGTGCTTTTCTGCCATCTTCGAAAAACAACACATAAACTACAAAAACGCTAATCCGTACACACAGTCTACTCGTCAGTCACTGGTTAAATTAAATGTATATCCATTCAATTTGTTCGTTATCGTCGCATTTATCACGTTTATTGCATTGATATTATAAACGATTTTTATACGTATAATAGTCGTCGCGTTAGGTACCGCGACGATTTTATCGCTAACGCATTACACATAAACTTTTTTTTGACGGTGACTGATGACGGATAACAGAAACTGACGCTAAATCGAGTGACGGTTAATCGAGTTTCTACTGTACTTCGGTTGTATCGACAAACGATACTGAAGACGTTCGTCACTACAATTTTTGCCATTTGATCATATTGAATATTTTGTATTTAAAATTATTGCTTTAACTACAGTTAAGAAAAGGCATGTAGGTAGGATCCTTCTACAAAAAATCGATACCTATATTCATTTATAAACTGTATTATTTTGTTAGACCACATATTTGTAAACACTATCATTTCTGTTCATAGTTATATTTGTACATAATTTCAACGCTATTTTCTAAATAAATTTTTGTTTAAAATATGATTTTTATTTTTATGGGATTTTTACAAACTAATGTATTTAGTTATTTTGAAAGTATACGAATTGTATCTGTAATACCAGTAGATGAGATGATTTTTTGTGTTTTATTATTAAATAAAGGTGTACCTATAACCTTTATCGTATAGGCATAAATACGCCGTATAGGTACATAAATACACTTGTATATTAAAATTTTAAATGATATTAGGTACCATTATTGTAATTATCAAATTAGGCAAAAATCTGAAAAAATTGGTTTCAAAGTTGAATTTTTGTACATACTTAGAGTGTACTATACTATTGAATATATTAAAAATCCTGACACTTAACACATCTCTCCACCCTTTAAAAAATGGTGAAATCTATAATCCTATTGTTTTTCTTATAACTATTGTTAACTATTGAACTTACGACAAAAAAATTGTTCTAGGCAATACAATTTACTATAGAGCTATACCATTTTTCATACATACATTTTCAAGGGGTTGATTGAAAAAAAATTTTAAGTCAAATTACTTTTATAAGAAATATGAAAGTCTTATATTTTTACATTACATTACATCAATATATATATTTACATTACCGTAAGCTGTAGGGTTATTGATATATCTTTCACAGCATGAGTAGTATGAATAGTCAGTTTTGGACACCACGACACTTACACCCACTGCCTTGCAAAGTCTCTCAAAGCCTCATACGCCCTACTCTGCCTATCTACGCTAACCCTCTTCGCTTCTCACCCCCATCCATTACTCATATATAACTCATCGGAAACTAACCTAATCTGACCCAACTCAAACAAACCTAACTTAATTGGGAAATTAATTGAAATTAGTGTTAATTAGCTGCAATTGTTGGTAATTATTGGAAATTAATGTTATGGTGGTGGATAGTGGTGAGAAGCGGGGGACAGTCAGCATAGGCTGGGGAGTGGAAGACTTTGCAAGACTGGAGGGGTGATTGTTTGAGGGTCTAGAACTATTTACTTCATGCTACTACCATGGTTGGTGAACCATTCTGTATATTAGAAATAATATGTAACTGGACCATTACACCGCCTAAGTTTTAATTGAAAAATCGGTATGAACAAAACTACGGTGATTTACTGATTTTAACTTTTGGGTTATTTTCATACAATAATAATAATAATAATTTTAATTAAAAGAAAAACCTTTCATAAAATAATTGTACAAATATTATCATATACGCAGAATTTGAATTTTAAATTTTTTTTAGTAAGAGCAATTTTGTATCTAAAGGTCTGGAATGTCGTAAATTTATTAATTATAATAATTAATAAATGCAGTAATATATTTTAACATTTTCAATGGAGTAAAATATATTTTATAAGTAGATACTATAGAGCTAATAACGTTACGGTTTTAAAGATAAAGTCATGTAAAAATGCACTATTTTCAACCAATAGCATAATTAGAATTAATTAGTCTAAATAAAGTAGGTGTAACTTACATTATAGAAAAATGATTGATATTTTTTTCAAAACGTACCATTTTCAAAAATAAGTTTTTAATTTATGAATTAGTCTCATTTATTTTTTGTCGAAAGTTTACATTTTATAATTAAGCAAGCGCTGGGTTTCTATAAATATTTATTTATTATAGACACATACACATGGTAAGGTACATTTTATGTTACATGAAAAAGTACTGGTAGTGTTATACATATAACATTGTATTCAGTTTGTGATATGTATCTAGAAAAATAAATATAATGTAATTATTACGTTTTTATAATGCTCACAAGTTCTTTTTTCGTATAAAAAATTGAATAACATACATTGGATGTAATATGTGCGCGTCTGCTGTAATAAAAATGGAAATATTATCAATTGGAAAAAAAAATTGGCAATAGTTAATTTCGTTTGAACTTTGATGATTATACCTATATTTATGATTTAATGCAGATAACATCATATCTACGTATTTTGGAGAACGTATACATTTTTTAAATTTAACAAAGACGAATTCGCTGTCAATATATAGTACGTTTTGGTTTAACTGCTATTTTTGGTCTAACGATTTATAACGAAAATAATCATTTTTTTTTATTTGATCTGTGACATCAATAGATTCCCGTTATTTATACAGTATGATTTGATATGTATAACTCAATTTTTTCAAAAATTTCAATAGTACGTTTTGGAGTGTTTCCCCTCTCGGGAATAACCTTTATAGATTGCCCGTATGGTATTTTTTATTATTCAAATACTATATCCGGCCCGCGGGCCTTTTAGATTTTGAAAACTAGCTTATTGGTCAGTTCGAGTTTCCCATCACTATATTCTATAATATTCTCGCGTATTCACCGTCTCTATTGTAAAAGTGACTTAATTCGTGTTTTTAATTAAAAAAATCAAATTTAGACTCGTTTAATTATAATATCATTATAATATTACATTGCCTATCAAACATAAAAATAATAAATGTACATGGTATACTGGTATTTAAGACATTAAATGTGCACTCATTCCGTTGAGTATAATCTGCGCATTATTGTAAGAGTGAAAATAAGCACATAATTTAACCTATATCGTCGAATTTTTTTTTATGATTTGGTGGAACTGGTTTCATGTAAAATCGTCGAATGAACTTCCTAAAAAACTACTCTCTGGCCAGATCTGCAAAGTAGTTCTAAACAACACGCCAATGTTTAATAATATTAGGATAATATTATATTCTATTATTTAGCTGAATAATAATAATAATAATTGTGAAATCATTATTATTTATTGTCATATATATCTACAACAGTCGTTGTGCACATATTATAGAGTTGTGTGAAAATACTGTACATTATTATGTTATTACGATATAAAATGCATATAAATAATAATTTATAAACATAATATTTTATAGGTGTCTCTATGGCTCTACATTACCATCGCCGACAGCCGGAGAAACTTCGAACACAAGTCACTAAATTACAATAGGCGTGTTATATTATCACTATACCTACGTTTTCTCTGATAGCTTAACCCATATAATACTCGTATAATATATATATATATATATTATAATACGAAGGAGTAAGGAGTATTCAGCCTATTATAATATTAATTAATAAATAAAAAATAATAATTAAAATTGTTGTCTCCACCCATATGCGGGTCTTTCGTTTTATAGCACCTATAACACTGCATTTATTATTATTATTATTATTATTATTATTATTATATGGTTACCTATTGCAAAGTACTTGTATCCATAAATATTATTATATAACCATCTACCGCATCCTCCGACATTCTTTTTTTTTATACACATTATAAACGACACGAGATTTTGTGATGGTGCGGGGCTATATTATGTACAGGGCGTGATTCCTTTAATCAGCCCACACATTTCTTAGATTTTTTTTTTTAAATAATGGCATGAAATATAAATTTAATTTCACATTCTAAATAAGTCCAAACTTTTCTAAACTATTGATTTTTCTAGAATGCTTTATCGGGTTTTATGACATTTTATACGTCGACATTTTGATATAAATATTATGCTTCCAAAAATTTAATTAGTGCCTACAAAATCATATCAATGTCTAAGAGGTCAAAAACTGTGCGTCACAAACACTAAATTTTACAGGAAAGTAGTTTTAATATTTTCAATATTTCAAATCAAATAATTTGTGTTGTAGTTTTTTGTTTTTCAGTGTTACAACTGATTTGTTTTAAAATATTCTATATACGTATTATATAAATGAAAACTTTTAGGTCTCAACATTTTTTTTTAACGTAATTATAATGTCTCTTTAAATTGAAAAGGGACTTATTATAAATGGCAATTATAATACATTTTTACAGTGGACAATGTCCACCGTATGTCCAGTGGACATACTATGTTTTGATGGACATATTAAAAATTGTTAATTTAATAAAAAATTTAATTAATTGACTGAGTTGTTTTAGAGTTTTATACTAAAAGTCCTGACTTGTTATATTTGTCCACTTAATATTTAGATTATGATTAAATATTTATTGTAAGTTTCATTAATTTAAGACTTGTTATAACTGTACACTAAAAAACCTATCTCGTGCTAAAAATATAAAAATTAAAGTATCAAAAAAATATGTTTTAATTATGAAACTGACTTATTATGTTTTTCCAAATGAAAAATACGACCCAAATGTACTTATAAAACAATTTTGAGAAAAATTGGACTTACAACTTTTGGTATCTTAAATATTGATATCAGATTGTAAAGTTGTTGGAAATATTTTTTTTTTTTATAATTTTAAGTAATAATAAACAAGATTTTTGAAAAAAATATATTTCTTGCTATTTTTATTGCTATAATTTGTTGATTTCTTTACTTTTCTAAATGATAGTTTATAATAACCCTATATATTTTTTTTCATACTCCGAAACAGAATTTTTTTTTGCGAGAACTTCAATGCTTAAAAATCAAATTAAGAAGTTATCTAATGATATCATTATTACTTATATGCGTAATGTAACGTAGTATGATCGTGTGACATATATTTACTAAAAATTATTTAAAATAAGTAATACCATTAATATTATAAATACTATTAAATCAATGGTAATGCTTTACTAATGTTGATACAATATTTAATTCTAGTGTCGCCAACAACTCATTTAATAATGTAATTTTAAATTAAATTTGAAATTAAGTTTTATGCGACGTCTTCGTTAAAAATCAATCGATACAGGTATAACATATAAGAGTACCAAAATATTATTTTATTTTGTATTCTGATTATGATAATCTATATAAGTACTAACCGATCGGAAAAATCTGAAAAAACCGTGTCGAACACGACGAACAGGTTTTCCATACTTACGTTTCATGCCCTATAATAATTATATTATCGGGTTTTGTGTTCCTATATATATATATATATATATATATTATAATATATTTTTATTAAATATAGTCAAGCATAGGGGACGTATGAAACATGCGATGGATGGAGACAAACAAACTGACGACGTCCTTTACCTTACCATAATATGTATGTTATTGCATATTATTATTATTTGCAGTCTGTAATATGTTTTTAATATATTCCGTACACGTAATATAAAATAGGTACCTGCACTAATGTAATAATGCACTTCGTAATGGATAATTAAACATAATATTATGTGAAGTAAATCTAATGTTAGTATTTATCTACATAATATTATTATACATCCGTGTTCTACATAAAAGTGTCTTGACGTCGTGTGTACTTGGATTTGAAGTTTTTTCCAGTTTTGTGTAGGTACGTGTGTTGGAATCTATTGACATCGTAGTTTGCCAACTATTTCTTCCACATACGTGTAGGCATGTATGGGCATAATATCTAACTAACATTTACACTTCTGTGGAATATAATTGTAATTAATACAATTAAATATATATTAGTGTGAAAACAATATTATGACAAACTTTTGAAGACCCGCGATCTCAGAGATTATTACATTCTACCACATTTAAAAAGGCACTTATCTGTTATTCTGGACTCCTAGATTTAATTAGCTAGTGGTATCCACTCACCAAATTCAAAGTCATATAGTATTTAAAATTTCCTAATTGATCTAAAATATAAATTATATTAGGAATCGGGAATACGTCTCCGATTGTAATACTATTTAATATCCTTAAATTTACACAGATACGAAATTTTTGCTTTCCTGAACAATCCATATTCTTTGGTATTACTATTAACGAGGCGTTCAAAAGTGAAGTACTCTTTGTAATAATTCCATCTTTTTCCATTTGATCTACTTGCGTCGATATTTCATTTTTATGGTTTTGTGGTAATCTATATTGTTTAATATAAATCAGTTGAATAACGGGTGATGTTCTAATTCGATGTTGTATTACTGACGTCCCGTCTAATCTGTCACATTCTAATAAAAAAACATCGGAAAATTTCGTACATATATTTTTTTAACGATTGATATATCTCCTTGTTGAGATGCTGCAGTCTTAACGATTTTTCGAATAATTGTAAACGATCTCCGTCATCCTGAACTTCTGATAATTTAGCGCACATTTGCGTACTAGCTTCTTCAAATTTTTTGTACAATAAATTATTCAAATCAACTACTTATAACTTAATTGAATTCTCATTTTGATTTACGATTTTTGCTAATACTTGCTGATTCTTCACTAATTATAACGCTACTACACTGGACTATGTTTTGCAATACTCGCGAAAAGATAATTAACATATCATTTTATTTATTTGATTGTCAGTAATTTTTATTATAATAACAATTTCAGATCTCAGCGGTGCTACTCCAATGTCTAAATTGTTTATATGATGAATATTTTGATTTAATAATGTAAAATTTTCTTCCTCTATTGCTGATGTAATCTCCTTTCTTGCGTAATCGATTGCTATTTTATTATCTTCTAAAAATTCTTTACCTAAAATTCCATCATGGGGTATTAGGAAATTATTATTAACGACTTGAAATTTAACTTGTCTTTCTCCTTTCCCAAAATATAATCCTAAATTTGTTGACCCAATTGTATTTATAAAATATTTGTTAATATCTTTTAATGAATATAAAATTGTTTCGTTAACTCTTACATTGTTTTTTAACGATAATAATTTTATTATATTCACTTCGCTACCCGTTTCGGGTAAAAACTTTGAATTATGATTTAAAGAATTATGTAAAGTGACATATAACATGATCTTTAAAAAATTGAGCCACATTAATACTATTGGGTTTAGCGTCTATGCTGCTTATTAATCACAGTTAGTTGTACCTAACTAATTATGTCTTAGTATATTAATGTTTTAATTTAATACTTTTAAAAATGATATTTTTCTAGAATAAAAGTTTTACACTACTAACAAAATTTATCAACAACACTGCTTCGCAGAATACAATAACCGTGAAAGTTAACTAAGTAGGTAGTCCTAGTAAATTTACATTCATAAAGTATGTATAAAATCTAAACTTTTATATTATATTAATTAAAAAATAATAATAATTATTCACAAACATAAATACATAATAGTTATAGTAAGTGCTGGGTTAAGAGGAGAGGGACAAAGAGCGCAGCTGCCTCGGGCGGAAATTCTTTGAAGACAATATAAAAGTTTTTAATGTCTTTTAACATTTTTTAATTTAGTCTTTCATCCATTAAAAATAATCAAGTAGATTTAATATTTTAGATTCTGAGAGGAACAATGAGAGTATTTATTTTAAAATTATGTGTGTTTATTTTTTTTTTTTTTTTGTGTGTATTATCACTTTGTAGAACAGTAAAAATGATTCGTTTTTTTATATCAGCAGCTTTTTTGATAGATAAGTGACTTTTTATGAGTAATATTTTTTTTATTTTTGGGAGGTCAAAAGTAAAAAAATTCCTAGCAGTTTTCAAAAGCGTCGGGAGAAACCAAAAATAAAATTAAGGAAAAACAGCGATATTCACACAAAAACAATCATATATTTATTTTTTTTTGATGTAATTAAAAAACTAATAATAGTTGATACTTTACATTTTTTTTCAAGAGTTTGTAGAATTTTCCATACATGATAAATATTTTGACCAGGGCTTACATTTGAAATCAAAATTTCGTTTTACATATTTTATAATCTAAACGTTATACAATTTTTGCGTTTATCGTTATTTAGAATTTAATGCTTTGTTAATAATATATTATACATATTGTTAATCGTAATGTTTTATTTTGTGGTATTTGAATATTTTTGTTTACCATTTTCCGTTTTAATTACGTTTTCAAATTTTAATCATTTTTTTATCATATATAATGCATTAAAATCATAACGGCACTATAACGTTTGCAAGCCCCGATTTTGACTATTTTTGAGCTATTAATGGGCATAAAATTTTTTAATTTTTTTTCTATAAGAAAATTTTAAGAACATTTTTGTTGGTTTAAAAAGTCTGAAAATTTATTTCAATATAATAATTCAGTATTTCATACAAAAAAATATAAAAATTATATAAATGCAGTTTTTTTAAATAGATATTTTAAGTTTAAATTTAAAGGAAGTTAGATATTTAAAGGGAGAATAAGTGTTTTAGTTATTTTTAAAATTTGATAATATTATTCGTAGGTATTTAAAACTGAATGAAATAAAAGATAATGAAATATTTTTATCAAAAATTAGTTTAATCTAATGTTTTACTACCAGTAAAATAAATTACTTAATAACGATAATATTATTATATATAGTTATTTAGTTATATAGCGTCTTCGTTCAGAATCGTTTTTGGTGTATAATGGTTTTATATAATTTATTTCAAATTTAATAAATTTATTAGAGTGACCATACAACACCTAGTGTACAGCAGAGCGGTACCCTCATTCAATTGAAATTTACTTTCCCACCTTTTTATTTTCAATAATTTTATATTCTATTATAATGTTATATAAATCATAATATTATTGATATAATGTAATCGATTATAATAAATATAATACGGTGATTTGTCGAAACTAATTGTTACACAAAGTTTCAATAAAAAAAAAAAAATAAATAATACGGTGATCCGTTTTGTAATACAATTATTGAATTATTACAGTTTGGTTTTGAACAAAATACAACAATAATTATCAAATGTTGTTTCTTGTTTAAATACGTTATTTTTCAATACTGCCTATTGCCTTGTATCTGTAATTAATATTGGTCTATATAGTTAACTCTACAACCAGATTGAATTATTAAACATTAAAGCTAAAACATCTATCAATTTTTAACCATTTACTGATAATCTATTCGTGCCTGTTACCAACGACATTTTTAAACGATTTATTGATTACCTGTAGTATTTACTAGTGTACAAATACATTGTAAAGACCAACTGGGTGACAACATTGATTAAAATATATAATTTATAAATATTTGACGTTAAATGATAATCAATTACAACATATTATGACTTAACTCACTATTAGTTATATTTTCATATATTGTATATACAGATATACAGTTGAATTAGGAATAAAACGTATTTCACAGTATATATCTACTATCCGTTTTTAAAATGAAAAATGAAAATGTTATTTGAAAAAAAATTCGTTTAGTAAAAGTAGTCATTGGTCACTCCATGTTAGGTTACACGATTTGCATTATTATATACAGAAATCATACAGCCAGGGCTGGACTAAAGTTCCAGTCTCTAGTTGTAAACGTGAACTCAAGAAATTTGTCATGAGATTATTGCAAGACGACTTTTAAATTAAAGAAAAAAAGGTCATGAAATCGAGTCTATGATATAGAACAGGTATGCTTTAATAAAGAAATATATTAATAGATTTAATTTAATGAAATCATAAGTTTTCAATAATAACAAAATCATCATTATTTAAATACATGTTTTATTATTGCAACAAAAAAATAATACTTTTGAAAGAAAACCTTAGACTATAAAATCATTTAATAAAAAATTAAATACCTACTTAAATTAATTATGCAATTATTATTATTTTAATGAAATTTTTAACTTCTAATGTATACACATTGTAATTATTGATTGTGGGGGAGTGTTAAAACCATTATGACCTAGGTTACTGAATCTCTAAATACGTCCAATATGAGAAAGGCATTAGGTACCTGAGTACCTAGGTACTTATGTTTTGTATAGATTATTAAATTATGCATTGCTATATTAATAGTATGAAATATAAATATATGATAGTAGATTTATCATAGTGTCATACGGAAATCGGACACCAACTGCCAACAGCACACCCTATAGAAACGAACTCATCTGTAGTAAAAAATATGTAGCCCATTACATAAGTGGGAGGTTATTAGTTATAGTCTAACTTTTAAAATATCCATCTTGTCGAATGATTACCATTCTCACAAGTAGTTCATGGAAAATGAGTTGCAATAAACTTGATATTTACACCACCAACAAACAACTATTATCAATACAAGTGTATTAGCCAGAGATGGATCTATAGTAATGAAAAAGTTTGACAAGCTTACACGAGGTAAACTTTTTAAATTGAACAATCTTCAGAGAAAATATTCAATTTTTTTTATTTTCAGCTTCTATGTGCAAATGCCATATTAAATAGTCCATATATTTTTTTGTTATATAGGTAATACATAATATCTATCGAATTCCCAATGATTTCAAATAGAAAAATATTGTATAGTAGTAAACATTTTAGTTTTTTAACATTTAGAGAAAATGATAATATAAATCGATTGCGTATGTATTTATGTATCAAACATGTAATTTATGTTTTAATAATCTTTAGGCAGTTTAAATGTGTGAATTGTAGAGTATCTACATAATAGACAAATCTTAAATTATAAAATATGTTTTTACATAATTTTGTCCTTCAGACTTTAGTCCTCTAAACTTCGATGTGGTAAGATGAATGTACCAAGTTTTCTAAAAATGAATGGATGCTGATTAAACTAGGATGCCTAAAATATAGATAAAATTGAAAAAATAATGTAACGTTGTTATGTATTATTAAAAAAAAAGTTTTCCATGTGTTTGAGCTTTAAGAACGTGTTAAATTTTTTTAAAGTAATTGAGTAAAATATTATAAACATCATAAACCTGGACTGGAAAACAAAATGTCTTATTAAAGTAATAAACATTAATATGACGTGTTGTTAAGATATATAGAAAAAAATATATCTATAGGGTCTAATTCCAAAATTTTAATATTTATCTAATCGAATTGCTTACTTTTAAAAGAAAACTGTATATAGCACAGGTTTTGAGTTTGAAGTAAACTATTAAGAGGTCCAACTTTAGAACTTTGAAAGTTTGCGGAGAGTTTAAATGAAAACTGTCAAATATCAAAATAGTGGATACCTATTTGCAAATACTTTCTGACCATAAAATTTTGCGTGACACCTGTTTTGAATCCTTCAAACTTATAAGAACTTAGGTGGAATATACAAAGTAAATCTAAAGCGTTATAATTTATTTCCCAAGTGCAAGAAAATTCTTTAAAGAGCAGATTTTGTAATTAAAATGTCCAGTGGCGTATTTACAAACTTATTTTAAAGAGATGTTATAATAATAAATAATTTTATCAATCAATATAAAATGCTTGAATTCAATTTTAATGTGTTTAAGAGTTTTTGTACTAACATTCTAAAAATTAATTAAGATATCATCCATTTTAGAAAGTTGTAAACTTTTATTAATAAAAAATGTAATAACATTTGAGCTGAAATTACTAGCATCAGTTACATCAGCTGAAGTGACATGAAAAATTATTTTTCTTGTTACATCATTAGATGTAGACTATATCAGTATCAATGCATCATTTGAGTTACTTTTTCCTGTTATAATGATTTATAATAATTATTAATATATGTGTTACCACAAGAATATATTATATTTATATTATAATTTATAAATTTAGAATTTTAAGATTTTTTTGGGATTACAATATATTATATTTTTATACACATAGGTAGGTAAAATTATATTTTTATATATTATACAAAATCGTTAAAGTAAATTGAACATTTTCAAAACTATTATCTATGTTTAAAATACAACAAAATAACAATTGTGGTATAATAATTTTTTGTGTTTTAATAAATTTTGTAATTCATTAATTATACAATTTAATATACCGATTTAATCGATTTAATTTGGTTTTATTTAAAAACAAGAAATTAAATAACATAAAACAAAAAAAAAATAACAGTGAAAACGAATCAACATAAATAAATAAATAAATAAACAAGCTACAATGTTACAATTATAAGTAAGATGCCATGTGCTATAAGCATATTGTAAGATTTCGTAGCCAATCTAGCACTTCCTGATCGCCTTTGTGTAGTTCTGATGTTCCGCCACTGAACATTGTTTCTGGGTATTCCTCAACTGTGTGCCTAATGGTTTGTGTCTAACCATAGTTGCAAAGCGGTGAGTCCACCATTCCCCATTTGTGTATCAATTAATTGCATCATCCCTGTCCAGTTCTTACGCGGTTTAGAGGAGTTCATACTGCCCTGGGGTATTCGAAACCTAAAACTAGTTGGATTAGATTACTTATGAGATGGTTATTTAGTACTACTCCATCATTCCAATGTGTATTCCAAAGGTCTTCTTTTGTATTTGTACTATGTATTATTTTTTACCTTCCATATAGGATTTATAGATTTCAGTATTTTGATTGGTGCGTTATATATGTCATCATAAATTGGAAGGCTTGGAGAGTTTTGTATTTTTCAATCATCTGCTCTGTACCTACTCGCTTCTGATGGGGCTATATGCGAAAGCACCGGTAGCCATTGTAACTTAGTTGATTTGATACATTCTTATACTATTTTTATTGTTCGATTTAGTTGTGTGTTGACATTTTTAGTGTAAGCACTCTTTGTCATACTGGGACACCGTATTCTGCAACGCTGTAAACTAATGCCAAGAATGAAATTTGTAGGATGTTCACCCTATATTTCCAGCCTGTCTCAATCAGTTTGCTGATGAAATTTTTCGTGTTTTTAACTTGTCTTTTACTCCTTCTAGATGTTTAAAAGTTAACGTTTTTTCAAGCTTAATGCTTAGGTATTTTGGTGCATTTTTGGTCGATTATTACCATCCACTACCAGGTTTAATTTCCTGCTCCCTTATCTATGTTTAGGTGGAAAGCAATAGAGGTTGACTTACCCGGGTTATGAATAAAGTGCCGGAATTTAAAGAAACTGTGTACTTCAGCTAGGTCTTCGTTGAGTATATTTTTCAGCTTTTCGAAAGTTCCCTCTTGGCTTACTAAACCCACGTTGTCTGCGTACAAAAATTTCCTTGATATGATACTTGCTATATCGATTGTATTTACATTAAATAAAATTAAAGAAAGAACAGAGCCTTGAAGGAGACCATTCTGGAGATATTTATATTTACTTACATTTCCATTCAAGTGTACTGGGAATTTCCTATCTGCTAACATAGATTCAATGAGTCAAAGGTTCATTTTGCAATTCAAAATGTTTACTAGTTTATGAGTAACCTACGCCAGAGTTGGGCGTTATTCGAATGAAATTTTATCTAGATGATTATTTAGATAACATTTTATTCGAATAAATTATTATTCAAATAATTTTTTTTACAATAATTCGAATAAAAATTTATTCGATTAATTTTCAACTATTATTATTCGAATAAAAAATCATTCAAATAATTTTTTTTACAATAATTCGAATAAAAATTTATTCGATTAATTTTCAACTATTATTATTCGAATAAAAAATTAACCGATTCAATTTTAAACATAGATATTGGAATAAACAATAAACAAATATCTATCAATAGAAGAAAGTTTAGAATTAGAAAATTAGATATGTTTTTTTAAAATTATATTTTAATAATAGTTTT